>CAUYLG010056042.1:0-165173 GCA_963573385.1 Cacajao melanocephalus | reverse complement strand
TGTGATCCCAGCTACTTGGGAGGCTGAGGTGGGAGGATCACTTCTTCCCAGTTAGGCTTTCTCCTGTAGTCTCACAATGGTTGAGCAAAAGCAGATATGGTCTATAAACATTGTGATGCCCTCATAATGATAGAAAATAATCAAATTATCCTCAGAAACTAATATTGAGCTTAAGGCAATGTTGAATATAACTTTCTAAGCTTCTGTTTCCCCATATTTGAACAGGAATAACACAGCATACCTCACGAGATTGTGACATCATAACCAAACTGCTCCTGTAACATTAAGGAGGTTCATCTCCTTTTCTTGTTTATAAAAGTTTTACTCCTCATCAAGGTCCAGTTTATTTCTCTCCTTCCCGGTTAGGCTTTCTCTTGAATTCTCAGAATAATAATTTTAAAATTGTCTAAAGTAATATAAACTCATTAGAGAGAGTTTGTGTTCTAAAACCTACTGGTTCCTCTACTTAATTCCCACTTTGTTTTTCTCTGTAATTTATATAATACTTTTCATGACTGCCTCAGTTGCTGTTTTAAAAGTCCCAGGAAGGCAAAATCCATACTTATTAGTAGCTGACACAATGTTCTTTACATTTAGTAAATACTCCATAATTTTGTTGATTGAGGAAACAAACTACAAAGATTGCAGGAAAGAATTCTCTTCATCTTTTTATGTTGTGGCACTTTAGGGTCAACTTCAGCATGCACAAACTGAGCTAGTAAAAAAAAGAGTCTTTTTTTTTTCTTTTAAGAGTCAGGATCTCACTTTGTTGCCGAAGCTGGAATGCAGTGGCATGATCATAGCTCTCTGTGACCTCTAACACCTGGGCTCAAGCAATCCTCCTGCCTCAGCCTCCAGAGTAGCTAGGCCTAAAGGCGTATGCCACCATGCCTGGTTAATTTTTTGTTTTAGTAGAGACAGCATCTCAGTATGTTGTGCAGGCAGGTCTCAAATTCCTGGGGTCAAGCGAGATCCTCCCTCCTTGGCTTCCCAAAGTGTTGGAATTACAGGTGTGAGCCACCATGCCTGGCCTATTGCTGTCTTCAGTATCTAAAAATATTTTTTTTATGAATGGCCCCTTGTTTATTTGCAAATAAATTTTTATTAACTTGGGATTATGATCTAATAATTTATTTAATCTTACACGTTTTTGCCCAGTAGTAGCGTTTACCTTATTTTTCTTTGCCGTAAGCATTTGGTCTCAGCCTTTGAGCATGCTGTTCCTGCTGCATGAATACCCTCAGAAACTAGCTAACTCTATCCTTTGAAATTGGTTTGGGTATTATATACCTGGGGATCTTTTCCCTAGCCACCCCACTCCCAGTTCTAGTTTTGTTGTTCATGTGTGGGTTCCCAAATTGCTCTGTGTTTCTCACGTTAGGCACTTGTCATATGGTTTTGTAATTGCCCATTTTCTTGTGTGTATTTCTTGTCAGATTTTAGGTGTGGCTGGATATATGGATAACTGGAAATGTGTTCACTGTTATACTACAGTTGTCTCAGTTCCTCCCTGGCATGGCGTTAGTGTTTGTCAAATGAAATTTATATAAATATACTTATGTTCTTTGTGTGTTTTTAGTTGTAATTAGTTTGATTCATTAATTTATAATAAAACAAATATTAATTTAGTGCCACATTGTGCCAGGTAGTTGTCTAAACCAAGTCTTGCCTTGAAGAAGCTGATAGTCTCATGGAGTGAACAGGTGTAGCACTTTGAAGACATACTGTAAATTGGAGAAGTATGCTGGAGGGTGACAGTGGCAGAGGGGTTTATTGCTTTACCCAGAGTGGCCAGGGAAGACTTGTGCAAAGAGGAGATATTTGAGCTGGAATGTTAGCAGAAAGAAATCGCCTTAGGAAAATCTAGGCAAAGAACATATCCCAGGAAGCAGAAAAAATAAAGGGCAGTTAGCCATCAACGGGTGAGTGCAGGGTGTTTAGGGTAAGTTGGTTTGTATAGATGTTACCTAACTCTCCGTGAAGAAATATTACTTTCATGATCTATTGTATACCCCCATGTTAGTTCTGTGGTAGAAAAATGCTTTGGTTATAGAGGGCATTGGGTGAAAAAAAAGGAGAACCATTCAAGTATTTTTTTTTTCTTTTTTGAAACGTAGTCTCACTCTATCACCCAGGCTGGAGTGCGGTTGCATGACCTTGGCTCACTGTAACCTCCGCCTCCTGCGTTCAAGTAGGAGCCTGCCTCAGCCTCCTAAGTAACTGGGATTACAGGCACGTGGCACTATACCCTGCTAATTTTTGTATTTTCAGTAGAGACGGGGTTTCACCATGTTGGTCAGGCTGGTCTTGAACTCTTGACCTTGTGATCTGCTTGCCTTGGCCTTCCAAAGTACTGGGATTACAGTTGTGAGCCACTGTGCCCGGCCTCAAGTATGTTTTTTATAGGATTATATTATATTTTGATCACGTGAGGTAAAAACTTGGGACTTGGGAAAACGTAAATCCAATTAACAACTGAAGAAATGTGTATGTCTTTATAAATATAGAGGTAGTAAATACCTATTTTGTGGGTGAAATTCTTAGAATTTTTTTGAAAATAGACATTCCAGATTCCTTAAATTTTGATAAACAGTTTATTTTGGAGAGGATTCAGATGCTTCCTCACTAATAACTAAGAATATAAAAAGAACTTGTAAATGAATTTATCTTTTTTGTCTTTATTTTAGATTTTGAAGATGATGATCTCTATGGCCAGTCTGTAGAGGAGGACTATTGTATTTCGCCATCAACAGGTGAATTTTTAGAAATCATTTGATTCCTTTGATTTGGTGTTTAAACACGGAAATGTTATTGTCATTCAAGGACTAGAGTGTTCTGTAAGACTGTAATATATAACATTTAAAAAGATAATTGTATGTCAATTTTTAAAGGCAAATAAAATAATTTCTTTACCTGTGAGTAGAACTTAAAGTTGTGATTCTATTATTTAGTTTTAAACAATATAAAAAAGACTGTGGCTTTTTTTCCCAATATACTTTGCATTATGCAGTTAATCTAAAAGTGCTAAAATGGTAATTTAGTCAGTAATGAATTTCTGAAGCCTCTGGAGGCAGGCAGCCATTATCTCCCTAAGGATCTTTTGAGTATTAGAAACATGGAGGTGTTGTGCAAAGACTTTCCTTTATATAATACTTTATCTGTTATAAAACAGTTTGGTAAATAAACCAAATACATGTAGTTCAGACTTCTTTTGGAGCCACAGAGGGATTTGGCATTCATATTTCTGTGTGATTCCACATCAGAGCTGCATCTTCTAGATTATCAGCCCAAAGATTTCTTCTCTGCCACCATATATGGAAAACATTCATGTATTCTTTCCAGCAAAGACTGATTCATTAATCCTGATCTTCCTCTCACTTATTTCCCCAACACTACGTTTGTCTCCACATTTCAGCCTACTATTTATACAGGTTAAAATGCCCTGCTAAGTTTTAATATGGTATAGGCCAGGTGTGGAGGCTCATGCCTGTAATCCCAGCACTCTGAGAGGCTGAGGCGGGTGGATCACCTGAGGTCAGGAGTTTGAGACTAGCCTGGTCAACATGGTAAAACCCTGTCTCTACTAAAAATATAAAAATTAACTGGGCCTGGTGGTGAGTGCCTATAATCCCAGCCACTCAGGAGGCTGAGGCAGGAGAATTGCTTGAGCTTAGGAGGCTGAGGTTGCAGTGGGCCGAGATTGCGCCATTGCACTTCAGTCTGGGCAACAAGGGTGAAACTCCACCTCAAAAAATGAAAACAAAATTTTTTTTGGTATGGTATAATTTACCTGTAGTTGGATGTAGCATAAATGTAATTCAAAAAACTAATTTTTCACAAGTTTAAGTATTTAATATAATGAACATTTCTTTCTTTTCTTTCCTTTTTTTTTTTTTTTTTTTTTTGAGAGGAGTCTTGCTCTGTCTCCCAGGCTGGAGTGCAGGAGGGGCACGATCTCGGCTCACTGCAACCTCTGTCTCCTGGGTTCAAGCAATTCTGCCTCAGCCTCCCGAACAGCTGGGACTACAGGCATGCACCACTACACCTGGCTAATTTTTAAAAATATTTTTAGCTGAGACAGTGTTCTGCCATGTTGGTTAGGCTGGCTTGAACTCCTGACCTCAAATGATCTGCCTGCCTTGGCCTCCCAAAGTGCTAGGATTATAGGCATGAGCCTCTTGCCTAGCCCTAATTAACATTTCTTCCAGAACCTTCTGCCATGGTCTGAATGTTTGTGTTTCCCTCAGATTTACATGTTGAAATCCTAACCCCCAAGGTAATGGTATTAGGAGGTGAGGCCCTTGGGGGGTAGTTAGGCCATGAGGGTAAAGCGCTCATAAATGGGACTAGTACCCTAACAAAAGAGGTTCCAAGGAAAACTCTTGCCCTTCTATCATGTTAGGACACAGCAAGTAGGTGCTGTCTGTGAGCCAGAGAGCTGGCCTTCACCAGACACAGACTCTGCCTTGATTTTGGACTTCCCAGCCTCTGAACTGTCACATATTTCTGTTTATAAGGTGCCTAGTTTATGGCATTTTGTTATAGCAGCCTGAATGGACTAAGACATCCTCCTTGTCTTAATTACCCTGTAGTCTGCTGGGCTATCTTATGAACTGCACCAGCTTTAATCCTATTTTTAGCCTCTGTAGACCAACTATGTCCCTTCTGACTTTAATAGTTTATTTTTCTTTATAAATGCATAGGTATGATAGAAGTTTCTTTATCATACCTGCTCTTATCTGTCATCTTTTTCCTGTTGACCGGTTATTCTGAAATGCATCTAGCTCTTTATAGACCTGTTCTTCTGGTCAAGTACTTCTTTATATCTACTCTTTCTGTCATCTTTTTCCTGTTAACTGGTTATTCTGAAATGCATCTTGCTCTTTATTTATAGGCCTGCTCTTCTGGCCAAGTACTTTTCTCATTTAGCTTAATCATGGCTTTTCCTCTCATCTTTTAATGTTTCACTGTTTTCAGTCCATATTCTGTTAGGAGATAAAAATTGCACGAGTTATTTTATCAGAGAGCGTTTAACCTAAAAAGTTGTTAACGAGGTATTATAGAACAAAGAATGCAAAAAGTACAACCAGGATATCAAGAAGGTCAAATTGCAGGTAAATTCTGGAAGCACTTTACTGTCCCTAGTTCTTAGGGGAACAAATGGCAAGGTTGAAACCACCTTTAAGAAGCTGGTGGAAGCTCCTTGGAGCTGGGACTTGGATCTTGAGGAAAGGGCTCTTTACTGCTTTGCCCCTGAATTCACAAGAGGGATTCTGGAGCCGGGACTCAGACCTCTGGGCAGGGAGGTACTGCATGGCTGATGCTAGTGCCTCAGAAGGTCCCTGAATTTTCTTGGAGCTGGGATTCAGCTTTTAAAGAGGGAATTCCAACCTCCTGGCTGGTAGTGGTGTCTGTGGAGTGAAGAGGCAAGTTGAAGCTGGTTCTGGGAGTTTTGGAAAAACTGAAAATGGATATTAATTGCTGTTACTGGAACAAACTGCTTCTGGAAGGTGAAGTGAGTATTGCTGGGGTGATGCTGGAACAGGAAGCAAAAAGGAAGGAGCATGTGGCTGCCTTCTCTGGCTTTCCAGTGTCCCTTTAGTGTCTCCTTAGTGGCTGATCCTAAAAGGGAGCCAGGTATTGAAGAAGAAATGTGCTTTGCAGTGACTTCAATCTAGCATCACAAAGCTGAGTAAAGGATGGTGGGTTAGAAGCTGAGAGATGGCTTAATAAGCAGCATTCCTTTACAGATTCTTATTCAGGGATTCAAATGAGAAGAGATAGTGATTCAGGAATCACATTTTTCTAGGAACTCCTAGGCATTTGCCCTTTGCAGCTGCTGTAATTCGGCATCATAGTTGACTAGGTAGGTTAAATATTAGAGGTGACAAAGTGATGTCTGGTAGCGCTAGTCTCATCACTCACATTCTAAGCACATTAGCATGGCATATTCATGGAACTGGTTATATTAGATTTGAGTTAAAAATCTCTAATATATGGATAATGGATTAAAGGTGGTATATGAGTGGTTGTAAGTAGACTCATTAGGAGACTATTATATGTATTTGTCTAGAGGAGATGAGGCTGTTTTAGGACAGTGTTCTCAAAGTGTGGTCCCTGAACCATCAGCATCACTTGAGAGTTTGTTAGAAATGCAATGTTGGGGGCTCTGCCCAAGAGTCAGAAGCTGGAAGTGAGGCACAGCGGATGTTTTAACAAGCCCACTGGGTTATGCTCATGGTATGCATTGAGAACCATTTGTTCAGGGCAAGAGTGGTAGCATTGGATTTGGAAATACATTCAAGAGAAAATTTATAGGAGTTGCTGTTTACAGGACTTGGAAGTTGTTGAATATGGCTTTGTGTAAGTGTGGAATCTTTCACAGAGCTGGGGATTACTGAAAGACACCTTAATATTGCATATTAACACAGTCATTTATCTAGGCTTCTCGGGATAAATAATATGTTATTTTAAATAATAAGCTAACAGTACACAAGGTCAGACTTTCAAAGGGTGTTTCTCTGAGATTTGCATTTATGGCCTAGCTTTCTTGACAACAGGGTTAGAGTTTATCCATGTGTCTCTCATAGCTTTTGATGTGGGTCTTGCATGTGATTTGTATTCAGGACAGTCTGACTCTGAGAGTTACTTTTTGTACATACCAAGAAGTCAACTGATATTATCAAAGCAGGAGATAGTTAAATGTTTTTGAGTTTCTTCTGTGACAAACTGATATTTTTAACAAAAGCATACGACTTTGGATATTTTATTTTTTTAATTTTGGATTTTTTGAAATTTGCTATTTCAAAACGTTCTTAAAAAAACATCAGATAAGAAACTTAGTTTCCTCTTAATGGTCTATTTTCCAAGTAATTTTCAATAAAAAATTGAATAGTTTTAGAATAATATTTTCTATTCTTAAAGAAGCAGCCAGTGTCATTGAAAAGCTGATTATATTCATGGTGTAATGAAGTCTGATAATTGAATGACTTTACCAATTAATTGGAATTTCTCTCAGATTCATCAGCATGTGTGTATTTTTTTGAATTCAATTAAGCCCAGTTTTCCTGGTCTCACTGTGTTGCCCAGGCTTGTCTTGATCTCCTGAGCTCCGTGATCCTCCTGTCTCGGCCTCCCAAAGTGCCAGGATTATAGATGTGAGCCACCATGCCTGGCCTAAGATGGTGATTTTTAAATGTTAACTTTTCTTTCTTTTAGAAAGGTTGACTTTGATACTGAGTATTGAACCTATGTCCAAGAGTGGGGATAGCAAAAAGAGTTTATATATAAACTTTATTTGAATGATGATGTATTTTGTTTCAACTAATATGATTAGAAGTAAACTTTAGTTGCTCCACTCTTTATTGTATATTCATTTTTTTTTTGTAAGA
Source organism: Cacajao melanocephalus (assembly GCA_963573385.1). NCBI lineage: Eukaryota > Metazoa > Chordata > Mammalia > Primates > Pitheciidae > Cacajao > Cacajao melanocephalus. Next base: position 157,782 of record CAUYLG010056042.1, on the reverse strand, counting down.
AAAACTCTATTGTAGTAAGTCTATAAATTAGTTTGGTATAAGGAAGCTTGTTTAAAGTCTTGTTCGAATAACTTGCTACAATAGTGTGGTGGGTAAAGAAAATAACCCTGACTGAAGGAGTCTGGGAAGGCTTCTGGAAGGAGTTGGGATTGGAGCTAGTAAATTTGGAGTAAGAATGGCATCCCAGCTAGAGGAAACAATGTTGCTTAAGCAATGGCCTGTAAATGAGGTTTGTTTCATCAGACTCCCAGGATTAATGAAAGTGGCGGGAGGAAGGAGGGCTAGGAAAGAAAATAGGAAACAAATTGCGAAAGACAGTTTTTAATTTTGTGTGTTTAGTGGCAACTTACTGGAGTTTTTTGAGTAGTACTCAAAAAACTTTGAGTACTTTGTGCAGGTAACTGATCATGGTCCACAAAGTGGCGTATAGGTGGGACAGAAGAAAGAGGGGGAGACTTGTAGGTCACTAGTATTTCCTAATCTTTCCTTGTGATATTAATCAGCTGGGAATAATTCCCTTTTTTTTTTTTTTTTTTTTAGAATTATTCTAATTCTTTATCCTTGGCTGGAGTGCAGTGGCATGATCTCGGCTCACCTCACTCTCCACGCAGCTCCCGGGTTCAAGCAATTCTCGTTCCCCAGCCTCCCAAGTAGCTGGGATTGCAGGCATCCGCCACCACGCCCAGCTAATTTCTATAGTTTTAGTAGAGTTGAGGTTTCACCATGTTGGCCAGGCTGGTGTCAAACTCCTGATCTCAGGTGATCCACCTGCCTGGGCCTCCCAAAGTGCTGGGATTACAGGCATGAGCCTCTGTGACCAGCTGGAATAATTCTTAAGAACACAAATTTCCTGCTTCATTCCAGGACCACTGATCATAATCTCCAGGGGAAGATGCATAGAAAGCTGTATTTTTAATGAATACTAAAGCTGATTTTTATTTTAAGATGTTTAGGAAACAATTTTAGGAAGTTCCAGGTGTTAGGTTTTGAATTCTTTGCACTTTTTTATGTAGGTTTTGAATTCTTTGCACTTTTTTATGTTTGTCAAAATAACGTAAATTTTAAAAATTCGTATAGGTGTCCATTTTTTCAGAAAGCACTTCCATCCAAGTTTGTGATTTAAAATTTTGAGAATAACATTTTGATTTTTTCATTTTCTCACCATTACTTTTCTCTCACTCCATTGCTTCTTGTATTTGTTGCTTTTGGGGTAGTCAGTACAACTTCAGAGGTTTGGACCACTCCCCACCTCACCCACCCACTTTTTAAAAGTAATTGCAAAACCTGCAGTTTTGAACCAACCCAATATTTCTCCTGGGGGAGTTTTCTTTCTCTTATTTCCTCCCTGGCAAATCCAACCATTACTACTTCCAAAATAGTGGCCACAGTATAGGTTTCTGAGTTGGAGTTATATGTGGGGTGTGTGTGGTGGTATAGGACCACCCCCGACCCCATCACTAAGAAAAAATAGCTCTTAGGAGGCAGAGGAGGAGCCTGTACATTGAAAACTTCCTCTTCCCTGTTATTATTTCCTGAATGAAACTTGTTGAGGGAAACATCTGATTTCATGTCTCATTTAGTTGTTTTTTTTTTTTTTTGTCTTAGGTTTCTCCCTCATAGTTCATGGGTGTGAGGAGAAGTTGGAGAAGTACGTTTGTTACTTTTAGGCTAAACTGAATACAGTCTATTAAAGCCAGGGAAGCACCATGCACAAAATGGCCTCATTTATACTGCATTTTATTAAATCTGAAATGCTATGAATTGTAAGGTGTATCATTATTTTAAGGACCACTTTAAAACAAAAGGCTATCAGTCGAAGTATTATGTAATGCTAAGATGTCATTTGATTGAAAGACACATCTCTAATTCTGAGATTTGTAATGTGAGAAAAAGTGGTTCTTTTAGAGAATTTATGAAATAGGATGTCTCTTCTGCTATTTAGCCATGCTGACTTTATACCAATAGTGTTATCTCCCTGCACAATAGGGGTAAAATAGGGATATACATATGTGGGGAAGTGTGTGTGTGTGTGTGTGTGTGTATATATTTATATATGCACAATATAATGTACATTCTTAAAAAACTCTGTGGTCTTCAGAATTATATACTAAAAATAACAACTTATGGGAAAAATAGGATCAGGACAGACCACTCCACCTATAGAGTGCTAACAAAACCAATAATCATCATAATAAAATGCTTGCACATTTGAAAAGATTCATTAATTTCTTAATAACTGCTCCAGTAAATACAGGATTTTACACTAAAAAAAGGTGAAAGCTTGACAGGAGTTGTAAGAAAGGGTTGAAACTAAAGAGTAATGTTGCAAAGGCCCAGTGCTCACAGACCTTGGAGAGCCAAGCAGTAAGGGCTCTCCAAACAGGGCACATGTCCAAACTGAGCCAAGGGGAAGAATGTGGAGCTATGTGACATTACAGTACAATTACACTTACAATATAATATTCCGCTGTGGTTCATGTTACTGAGCTTTATGCAACCATTGAAGTACTGGGAGAAAAATTTCATAAACTAAAGCATCCTCAATGTTACACTTTCATCATTCTGTATACCCATTGATAGGTACTAATTCGTCTTAAGGAAACATGCATTATAGTAGAATGGACTGAAGTATCTCAACTGCTCTTTATTAATATTTCTCTTACTCTGTCCTTGTTCAGGATCTCTTCCACCTCTTCTAGTTTCTCTGTATTGCTACCTCCTTTATTATAATGCTCCAGTCTTCACTGGTTACTTCTGTGCTTCCACAGTGCTTGTTGTCTGTATTACTCATTTGGTTTTTAAAATAAATCATTACATTTTTCTTCTTTATCTTGCCTGCTAATTTGTTAGGCCATTGACTTTTTTTTTTTTTTGAGACGGGGTCTCGCTCTGTCACCAGGGTGGAGTGCAGTGGCAAGATCTCGGCTCACTGCAACTTCCGTTTTCCGGTTTCAAGCAATTCTCCTGCCTCAGCCTCCCGAGTAGCTGGGACTACAGGCACACACCACTGCGCCCGGCTAATTTTTTGTATTTTTAGTAGAGATGAGGTTTCACCATGTTGAGCAGGGTGGTCTTGATCTCTTGACCTTGTTATCCACCCGCCTCGGCCTCCAAAGTGCTGGGATTACAGGCGTGAGCCACCGCGCCCGGCACAGGCCATTGACTTTTACAATGAAGAGAGAATGCTTATGCTTTCACCTTCTGAGTACAGGTGTTACACATACACTGCAGCTTTATGTTCTATACATTATTTATAAATTTTGATGTCTTTTTCTCTACCCCCCATGTGATCGTATGTCTATACACTTTGAATGTAGTGTCCCTTTAATAAATATCTTCCTGATGACCTATACACAAGTCAATGAAATTAATATGTTTTGTGCTCTTATAGAAAGCTAGATAATACCTCTGATAATACCTTGCCTTTTGAATATCATATCTATATTTCTGTCCTTCTTAACATATTCTTTAATTTTGTTCCTTTACAATTGAACACAGTCTCCAGGATTAAGTTCAGTAGCCATCCAGTAGAGCTGGAAGCATTAGTACTTTGCATATACCTGTGATTTTCTCCTTTGCTCACTTTTATTTCATTTATGATACTCAGGCATGTATTGGCACTTTGATAATCTGCCTTTTCTTTCCTTGATTTTATATATATATATATATATATGTATGTATGTATATGCCCAGTTATATATTGAGTAATGATATTGGCAGTATTGCAGAGTAGCGCAGATGTCTGAAAGTTAAAGTTAGGTATATGACACTAGTTTACAGTGTCACTGTGTGATTGGAAGTGTATGACTGAAAGCATGAGTTGTTTAAAGTTTAAAGTTTGTATTTTTCATGAACTCTTAGATTCAGGCAAAATCAGCACTTTTTGGGACGTGAAAATAACCTTGTGTTTTCTTTTTTTTGTTGTTTTTGAGATGGAGTTTTACTTCTGTCACCCAGGCTGCAGTGCAATGGTGCAATCTCAGCTCACTGCAACCTCCGCCTCCTGGGTTCAAGTGGCTCTCCTGCCTCAGTCTCCTGAGTAGCTGGGATTACAGGTGCCCACCACCATGCCCAGCTGATTTTTATATTTTTAGTAGAGATGCGGTTTGAACATGTTGGCCAGGCTGGTCTTGGACTCTTGACCTCAGGTGATCCACCCCCCTCAGCCTCCCAAAGTTCTGAGATTACAGGGGTGAGCCACTGCATCTGGCCACCTTGTATTTTCTTCATTATGCAAATTAGAAGTTTGATATTTGGTTTAAAATATTTGTATCAAAGAAGAGAACATTTCGGGGAACACAGAATAGTATACAAAGAAGAGATATTAGGAAAGGTGGATTTTGGAAATCATGAAGAAAGTAGGCTGAGTGGAATGGTTTCAGAGATTCGGGGAAAGAAGGAAGAAGATTGTAAGAGATTAACAAGTAGTAAGCTCATTCGAGTAGGATTTTGGGTATATGTTTTGGTATGATATTGTTTTTGTTTTCATTTCTTATGAAATGTGGGTAACTATAGGTGATTGATCAAAATTTTTTTTAACTTTAACTTTTGTAAAAAAAAGTTAATAGGAAATGGCTATACCATAGCATTCTTTGATCATTTTATATTCTAGCTGCTCAGTTTATTTATTCACGGCGTGACAAATCTTCCGTTGAGCCTGTAGAAGAATATGATTATGAAGATCTGAAAGAACCTTCCAATTCTGTTTCGAACCATCAGCTCAGTGGATTTGATCAAGGTAGAGCAAAAAGTAGTGTATCTGTGTTTCTTATCTGAAAAATTATTAATAACCAAATACACCAGAATGTATCAGTTTTATTGTGATTGTTTATAACAGTGACTGGGAACAGTAATGATGTAAACATGTCTTTCATATTCAAGGAAAATTTATGTTTTATTAAGTATGTTTTGTGAGGAATGTATTTAACTATGATTGGAAAATTGTATGGCTGTTGTTTAGTAACTGGAATTTTAATTGAACTATCTCATTTAAAAATTTTTTTTGAGGGAGAGAAACTCCAGTGATTTGCTGAGAAGAACTTTTTGAGATGATTTAATTGTTTAATAAGCTGTATGTGGAGCTTATGATTAGAATACATAAACTCTTCTGAAGATGTTAAGTTCAAAAGGTTTGAAAAAAACAGTTGAAGTCTAAAGTACACTGTATAAGTGGCCTCAGGATTTACATCTGTGTGAATTAAGTTTTAAGATAGAACTTGGTAATGACACTGGTTCTGAGTTTGCATATTTTCAACTCTTTTAAACATTTTAACAAAGATATTTATATTTTGGCTTTCTTTTATAAATAAGTTTCAAACATGACATGGCTTCAAACATGACTCAAGCCATAGATTTGATAGCAGAACTAAAATGACCAGGTATAACAATAATGCCATTTGTTGATAACATGGCTGAGTTGATTCCATCTTTCTCTGGAGTGTGGCTTTGTTCTATAATTTTTTTTTTTTTGGAGACAAAGTTTCACTCTGTCACCCAGGCTGGAGTGCAGTGGTGCAATCTCAACTCACTGCAACCTCCACCTCCCAGTTTCAAGGGATTCTCTTGCCTCACCCCACTTCCCTCCCGAGTAGCTGGGATTATGGGCCCCTGCCACCACAGCTGGGTAATTTTTGTATTTTTAGTAGTGACGGGGTTTTGCCATGTTGGCCAGGCTGGCCTCGGACTCCTGACCTCAAGTGATTCACCCACCTCAGCCTCCCAAAGGGCTGGGATTACAGGCGTGAGCCACTGTGATTGTTTTTACATTGAAAATTTATATTTTTAAAACAGAAGAAATTTATGAATCTGGGAATTGATCTTTGACTGACTAATTTTTGTATTTTTAGTAGAGATAGGGTTTCACCATGTTCTCCAGGCTAGTTTTGAACTCCTGACTCAGGTGATCCACCTGCCTTGGCCTCTTAAAGTGCTGGGATTACAGGTGTGAGCCACCACGCCTGGCCTTATAACCTCTACTTTTAACCCCCTCACTATACTGCCTCTTTGGGTGTGTATAGAAAATAGTTTCTATAATTAGAAGAGGCCCTGATGCTAGCTATGTTAAGTATTTTGTTACAGTTTCAATAATTGATGTATTTATCAAATAAATACTGTTTTCCCAGTATAGCTTATTAGCCTTTAAAAGTTAATCTTACGTTGAAGCAAAGCAGAATTGCCCAAATATTTCAGGAATTTAATTTTAATAATTAAATGGGCCAATGGAAAAGTATTAAATACTTTTTTTTTTTAAAAGAAAGAGTATTGCCAGTAGATTACTTGTTCAACATATAAACATGTACAATTAAATATAAATTGCATTCTATAAAATGGTTTTGTGGACTAGGGAGTTTGAAAACCTCAGTTCTGTTTTGATTATTGCTAACTTCATAGTGTCATGATTTTCGATCTTATCTTTATTAAGTTAGAATTTGCCTGATATATCTAGCTCGTAGAGTTATTATGAAGATGACAAAAGAAATGTACATAAAAGCATTGTGAAAATTGTCAAGTGTTATACAAATATAAAGGAATATATCATTCATTTTTATTCATTGGCCCCTAGTTACCTGGTACTGTTTTAGGTTCTAGGGATACAAAGCCTCTCTGCTCTTATGGATTTTACATTATTGATAAGTGTTACTAATAATTATTTTTTATAATTATGTCATCATCAGAAAATTGAAATTCCTAAACAGCTTAGATGATTACAGACTTAATTTTTTTTTTATTTTAAAAATGAATGCTGGCTGGGCATGGTGGCTCACACTTGTAATCCCAGCGCTTTGGGAGGCTGAGGCAGGTGGATCACCTGAGGTCAGGAGTTTGAAACCAGCCTGACCAACATGGTAAAACCCATCTCTACTAAAAATACAAAAATTAGCCCGGCGTGGTGGCAGGTGCCTGTAATCCTAGCTACTTGGGAGGCTAGGGTGGGAGAATTGCTTGAACTGGGAGATGGAGGTTGCAGTGAACTGAGATCACGCCACTGCACCCCAGCCTGGGCAACAGAGTGAGACTCTGTCTTAAAAAAAAAAGAGAATGCCTATTCTCCTCTCAATCTACTGGACTTTCTTATTGTTATGGCATGTTTATATTACGTTATCTTGCTGTTTCTAAAAGAATCATTAAGGATTATTTTAGTTGACTGGGAAGAGCTGAAGTTAGCCAAAAAGGAAACTTAAGGTAGCAGCTTGAGAAATATAAGAAATATACTTCGTGAGTAATTGGGTTCACTAGCAAATTAGAAATAGTTCCACACTCACCCCGCCCTTTGTGTACATGCAAAAAATGATCAGTGCAGATACCATCATTATTGTTGATTGAAAATAGATATTAGTATATACTTTGCAATACACACTTTTTTCAAACATCTCAGGAGACATTTTATTATAGTGATTTTTAAATTAATGAAATCATTCCTCTGATAAGGGAAGATGGGTAGATTATAGATAAAAATATGATCAACAGAAATAATTTTTGCCAGAGAGAAAGAGTTGAATATTCTAGCACAGCTGTAAATTTTAAAATCAGTTTTGAAGATTAAAAGTTCTTTCATGGCACCATTTAGTGTAGCTTTTGATCATCGTTGTCTTTTCTAGCTCGTCTTTATTCATGCCTTGATCACATGAGAGAGGTACTTGGAGATGCTATGCCAGATGACATATTAATCGAAGCAGTTCTGAAGAACAAGTTTGATGTGCAGAAGGCTTTGTCAGGGGTTCTGGAACAAGATAGCATGCAGAATTTGAAGGACAAGAATGAGGGAACTGTATCTACAGGAAAGATAGCAAAAGGTATGCCTTTACTGGTTCTCTTTCACTTGTTTTACATGGTTAATGCCTAAAGAGAGGCTTTCATTTGCTTGAGCTTTTAAGAAAAAATTTAATTTGCTTGAGCTATTAAGAAAATCTTGCATATTGCTGTTAACTTTTGATTATCAGTTGATCTTCTAGTTTGTGAATTTTTAGGATGTGTACTGTGTTTCCCATCTTCTGTTGTAGCCTGTTTTTTTTTGGTTATTTCACTACTTGAATTTTTTTTGTTTTGTTTTTTGAGACAGTCTCACTTTGTCACCCAGGCTGTAGTGCAGTGGTGTGATCTTGCTCACAGCAACCTCCACCTCCCGGGTTCAAGTGATTGCCCTCCCCTCAGCCTCCCGAGTAGCTAGGATTACAGGTGCATGCCACCATGCCTGGCTAATGTTTTTTTCTTTGTGCTTTTAGTAGAGATGGGGTTTCACCATGTTGGCCAGGCTGTCCTCGAACTCCTGGCCTCAAGTGATCTTCCCACCTTGGCCTCCCAAAGTGTTTGGATTACAGGCGTGAGCCACTACACACAGCCTCACTACTTGATTTTATAACTAACAACATAGTGGAAATAAAATTAGATAAGACATCGTTTTCTTCTTGTTAGTAGCTTACAGAACTTTTTTATTTTTATTTTTTTTAACTCTAATGAGGTAGGAAAAGGAAATTAACAGCCAATTAATGTTAAAGAAAAATCCCTTTATCCTTTTACTATGTATAATTTTATTTTATTTAAATATCATTAGATATAAGTATTATAATTACACTAGTTTGCATTTTATAGTCAGATATTTAATTTTAAATTTGTAAAATTTGGGGTTAAATTTAGAATTCAGTGGACATAAGAGGGGAACTGAGGTGGTACCATTATATTAATTGGCATGCTATCTCTCAGTATGAGTATGGTGATTTGTTAACTATATCAGTGTTGATTGTAAACTCAGGGCTAAATTTTTGCTACAACAAAGCTGCATGCAGTCTTGTTACCATGAAATAAGAGTGTGTTTTGGGGGGACGGTGGGTACACAGATGGGCACTTGTAACTGGCTGTGATGGGAATGAGTCTGGGATATGTCATCTTGTATTGATAGTGTGTACAAGATTGTGGTAGAAATTACTGGGGGTAATTTTGCTTGTTGTTTCTAATACATTAAAATACAGAAGAAAATGAACCTAGTTTTTCCTGTTTTTTTAAAAGAAGTTTTTGACTTTGAGACAATCCTGAGTATAATTTAATTATGGTTAAAAGCTCACATTTTTAAATTCATGAAAATTAGAACATTGATTGACTTGATACTTACATTGTATTTGTCAGTGAACAGAGTATAAAGGTTACTTTAAATTGTTAAAGGAAGATAGTATTCCCTTATTGTGTTTTGGAGTATTCACTTAATGTTAAATTTTGGAGTATTCACTTAATGTTAAATAATGATCAAGTATCACTTTATTCGTGTCATAATCAAAAGAAGCATTTAGTAATTAAATGCCTCGTTTCATGTTTCCTTTTGGTTGCTGTGACTGTCTTCTTCGTATACCAACGTATTCATCTGAAAATTAATGGCTCTTGTAAGGTAAGGAGTCTTATTTTCTTCTGAAGTTTCACCTGATAATGGTCAAAGTTCTTATCCTCAGTCAGCAAATCATTTGGATTATAGTAGCAAACCCTTTGATTTTTCTAGCTCAGTAGGAAAATATGGATTATCTCTGAATTCTTCAGTTCCAAGTCACTGTTTGCTCCATAGAAAAAAGAAACTTGACAGACTTAAAAGTGAAAAGAAACTAGAATCATGTAAGTTAACAAAAGAACTTTCACTAGCTGACCTAATTCATGATATATCAAGAGATTCCTGTGAATGTCAGCCATCAGTCAGATTATCATCTACAGATAGTCTGGAAAGTCTACTTTCAAAGAACCTAGATGCTGATTTGTTGAGACCTCATGCATCTGAATGTGTTTCCAAAGATGATTCTGCATTCAAAGAAATACCAGATTTAAAGTCCATAATGATAAAGAGCACAACACCTAATAATTCTTTATATATTCAAAATAATTCACTATCTGATTTTCAGAACATGCCAGTACAGGACAGTTTAGGAAGTTCAAATAATCCTTTGTACTTAACTAGCTCATTGGAAAATATGACTACTGATAATTTAAATGCTAGTAAAAAAATTGAAGTTGGAAGTGTTCCTTCAGTTGAACTTTTTAAAAATGACAATTTGCAGGTTTCTCAGTGTGAAAATCCATCCCTAACCGAACTGTTTCAAGAACACAAAGAAAACAAAATAAGCCAGTGCTTTACTTTATCTGATCTTTGTAACCAGTCATCTGCCAGTTTCACAGATCTAAGTTTGGGATCCTTTCCCCTGTCACAATTAGCAAATCGCTGTCAGTCTTCACCTGGAATATCAGAATTAACAGGATCTCTGTCATCATTGGCATTTCATAAAGCTTCTCCCACAAGAGACCTTGAGAATTTGTCACTTTCTGAATTGATTGCAGAAACAATTGATGTAGACAACTCTCAGATTAAGAAGGAGTCCTTTGAGGTCAGTTTATCTGAAGTTAGGTCTCCTGGAATAGATTCAAATATTGATCTTAGTGTCCTTATAAAAAACCCAGATTTTGTTCCAAAGCCTATGGTAGACCAATTGGTTGCTCCATCATCACGATCTAAAGTTCTAAATTCAAAGCTAGGGAAGAATTCCAATTTTGCTAAGGATAATAAGAAAAACAATAAAGGCTCTCTGACTAGGAAACCACCTTTTTCTCTCTCTTGGACCAAGGCCCTTGCTGCTAGACCTTCAGCTTTTGCCACAACACTGTGTCTTCGTTACCCACTGAAAAGATGCAAGCGACGCACGCTTAACCTCTATAAGACTTTTCTTTATAGTAGACAAGTTCAAGATGTAAAGGACAAAGAAATAAGTCCTCTTGTAGCGATAACACCATTTGACTTCAAATCAGCATCACCTGATGACATTGTAAAAGCTAATAAAAAAAAAGCATTTACTAGAGAATAGTAACAAAAGGAAAACTTGATTGCTATTGTAGAGCTTTTTATTTTTAATTAAAGTCTTCAGAGGATCACTTTATGTTATGGGATTCAAATTGTGATTTTTATGAAAATTGTCATAGGTCAGTTGATTAGTTGATACGTATTTTTGCACTGAATTTTTTTTTTTAACTACGTCTTCTTTTAGTGATAACTGGCTTTATTTAAGTTGGTAACCTATACTGAGTATATGTTTACAAAGTGGATATGGAAACTTGATGTTGCAAAATCAGACCTCAGATATTTTTGTTTCAAGCATTCAACTTTCTATGTTTTTTATGATGAAATATTTTTTTCTATGAAATATTTTTGTACTTTGTTCTTAAACGAAAATGCCAGCACTTGGGATTGTTATAGTTTAGTGTGAAGATTATTCTTATGTGGCACAGCATAGCTGAGACATTATATTTTAAAATATGATGTAATTCTTATTTTTCTGTAGATAAATACTAAAATTTTTCTATTAGGAAGTCTTAAAATTCCTGACTTTTGAGAGCACTGTGGTGATTGTTGAAATACATTTTTGATGATAGTAAAATGAAAATCTTTTAAGGGACCATGTAAATAGAGAAGTTGGATTAATATGTGAATTATTTTTATACATTTTTAAACCCATTTGTCCTGAGTATACACTTTAAAATAAATAAATATATGAAAAGTGATTTCAAGTACGGTTGCATGTTCTTTGAATGGAGAATTTTACCAGATCTCTTTAACTTGTTCTTTTTTTTTTTTTTTGAGACGGAGTCTCACTCTGTTGCCAGGCTGGAGTACAGTAGTGCAATCTTGGCTCACTACAACTTCCGCCTCCCAGGTTCAAGTGATTCTCCTGCCTCAGCCTCTTGTGTAGCTTGGACTACAGGCACACACCATCATACCCAGCTAATGTTTGTATTTTTAGTAGAGATGGGGTTTCACCATGTTGGCCAGGATGGTCTCAAGCTCTTGACCTCCTGATCCACCGCCTCAGCCTCCTAAAGTGCTGAGATTACAGGGGTAAGCCACTGCATCTGGCTTAACTTGTTCTTTACAATAAGTAACGGAATGTGGAGCTTTCCTTTTTGCCTCTGACAGCTGTGTGTCCCACAGTGACAAAGTTTCAGCAATGGAGGATCAGTAAGAGCTTTTCTAATCAGTAGAGTAAGTATGTAATTCATCCCTTAAAGCAGTGGTTCTCAACTAGCAATCAGAATCGCTGGAGGAATTGTTTCAGAACGCTGATACTGTAGCTTTACTCCATACATGCTTAAGCAGTCTCTGAGGAATGGCTTTTGGGAATGTGTATTTTCAAAATTATCCCCCAAAATGATGTGTATTTCTGTCCGAGAACCTTTGCCTTAAAGGGAGAAATCAGTAGAATGGAATTACCAATGCTAAGAATGATATCTGACTAACTTGAAAGAATAATTTCTAGAAATCAGGAATACCAAGGAAAAATGCTACTTAGAAAGTATGGCCTTTTGCACAAAATGATGCAGATATTAGTAGTATTCCTTGCAAAAATATAATACAGTAGTATCTAAAATGTTATTTTATTGTTATTATTTTTTGAGATGGAGTCTCACTCTGTTCCCCAGGCTGGAGTGCAGTGGCGCAATCTCAGCACAACCTGCACCTCTCGGGTTCAAGCAATTATCCTGTCTCAGCCCCCCAAGTAGCTGGGATTATAGGCGCTCCCCACCACACCTGGCTAATTTCTGTACTTTTAGTAGAGATGAGGTTTCACCATGTTGACCAAGCTGGTCTCAAACTCCTGACCTCAGGTGATCTGCCCGCTGTGGCCTCCCAAAGTGCTGGGATTACAGGTGTGAGCTACCACGCCTGGCCAAATAATACTTTTTTTAACTCTGGCAGCTACTTCACTGTGCATGTGATAATTTTTTTGTATTATTTTGTTTCTGTTTATTTTCAGAATGACGTTCCAAAATTTTAATCTCTGTGTGTTGTTTTTATGTTCAGTATATTGAGGGAAAAGTTAAGATGGCATTATGTCCTTTTTTTTTTTAAAACCAAATTCTTCTTGATTTCTTGTGATGTCGTTAGGTTTTTTTTTTTGAGATGGAATTTTGCTCTTGTTGCCCAGTCTAGAGTGCAATGGCGCAATCTCAGCTCGTCGCAACCTCCGCTACCTGGGTTCAAGTGATTCTCCTGCCTCAGCCTCCAAAGTAGCTGAGATTACAGGCATATGCGCCACCACGCCCAGCTAATTTTGTATTTTTAGTAGAGACGGAGTTTCTCCATGTTGGTCCGGCTAGTCTCAAACTCTTGACCTCAGGTGATCTGCCTGCCTTGGCCTCCCAAAGTGCTGAGATTACAGGCATGAGCCACTGCGCCTGGCCCAGGTTTTTTTTTTCTAAATTGAGTATTTCAGTGCACCATAATACTAATGCTTAGGAGATCATTTAAATCACAAGCTATATTTTGTGATGGGTTTTAAAATTTGAATTAAGTGGTTGAGATTGTTCTTCTAGTCTTGAACCTTGATCAAACATTTTAATAACTTCAAATTAGTATATGACTGAACTAGATGTATGTATAGGGAGTCTACAATTTAGGAGTGAATTAATTGAATTCTAAGAGTTACTTTGTAACTGATGATATTCCTGATGGATTAAGTACTACACAAGTGGTCCACATTGCAATCCACAAATACTTATTTAATGTATACTGTAGTTGAATAGCAGCACTATTGTGTTACCTTCTTTTATAACAAAGTAATTTTCAAGTGGAAGTGCAGTACTTTTAAAGCCATATAGTAGACCTCGTAGGGTCAACTAGGTCTGCATTTGTTGGCTGATTAGGGTTGTAATTATCACGTATGAGATTCTTTTGGTGGGGGAGAAAATTCTATATTATAGGGTGGTAAGAGAAGACAACAATATCTTAAATAGGTTTCCAGGCTTCCTATTTTCCTTGGCTTGGCTGCTGGCCTGTCAGGCATGTATATGACAAGTACTTGCCCTGTAGACTAAGGGAACGTCACAGTCCCTGAGATTGCAAAGGTGGAAATGTGCAGACCCTTCCATCTAACATCCTTGGCCATTGGTCCTTGGTAAAAAGCCAAGTGCCTGCTTGTTCATGAATATGTTCCTTGTGATGATTGTTGGCACTACTAAGTGTATATTCTGTACCAGCTGCCATTTATTGATTGACTGCTGTCTTAGTAGCTCAGGTATGCTAGGTGTTTTAGTTTACTTTATTTTTCAATTCACTTATAAATTTTAAAATGCAAAGCTGTTTTTATTTGCATTATGATCAAGGGCATTAATAATTTAGGAATAGAAATAATATTATAATTATATTCTAAATGATATACATAAATTGCCAAGAACCAGGGTTTCATTTCTGTACAGAGTACTTTTTAAAACATTTCCTTTTTGTTTTACCTTTTACCCCTTTCTTAGTTACTAAACTGGCATTTTAACCTCTTTTTCTCCTTTCAGCTTTGCATCTGTCTTTCTTAAACTCGTCCTTTGCCCTTTTACTTCTCATATGTGATAATAACTATAGTCAGTATTTTATCATTAGGTTTTAGTACTCAGTGGGGAGAGTCACGTAACTAATTGTCATACCAGGGATAAAACTAATAAGGTGCTCATTTTTTGTAAGTAAAAGGAACCACTGAAAATACAGTTAAAGAGAAGAATAATGAGTAAATATGATTATTTACCTTTTTTAATTAACCCCGAATCTGTATGTGGACCATTGCAAATAAACAAGTATACACTGTATGTTGAGAAAGAACTGTGTATCAACATGTTTTCTCTTTTGTGTTCATGCAAGTATATATTTGGTTATAAAGTCAGTTTTATAGTAGTTTAGAAATTGTTTTCTATTATATATAAACAGTAGAATGTATGTAAATAATGTTGAGTGGACAGGGAGGGATTAATATGAATTTCTATACTAATTTTCCTTGTATACTTATAATGACATAAAGCTCAGCTTATGCAGTTATACAGTTTTAGTTTTTAGATTGTAAAAAATGTGTCACATTTTGAGTGTATATGTACATTTTGTAAAAGCTACATTGAAAGAAATTAAAATTCTGAGCTTTTCCTAAATCAAGTGTAAAAACATGCAATCTGTCCATTAGGATTTTCTATATAAACTTGATATTTCTGAATGGTCTTTTAATCATTTATGCTGAAAGTACTGTTTTATATCTGTAAACAAATTAAAAAAGCAAACTACCCGCTTGTGAAAATTTTGTTTTAATGTATTTGGCATTTAGAATTCTTGCTTTCCATGGGGTAAAATTTTATATATTCTTTTTACTTTTTAGTACTCACATAGAAACACTATTTAAGTATAGGTTGTGGTGAATATTGGTGATGTAATTGCAAAGATGACAATAGAAGGCAAAAGAAATGATAAGCTGGGTGTGGTGGCATGCACCTAGAGTCCAGGCTGTTTGGGAGGCTGAGGCAGGAGGATTGCCACGCGAGCCCAGGGGTTCAAGTTCAGCCTGGGCAATGTGGTAAGACCCCATCTCAAAAAAAAAAAAAAAAAAAAAGGAATGATAAAATCCATATTTATTTCTGACATTGATGTGCCAGGTTTATATTAGATGAGTGAAGGAAAGCATTTTAGATGCAAGATATAACCCAAGATGAACAAAGATAAGATTCTTATTGTCAAAGGGGAGGGGAGATATGCCCACTTTAACACATGATTATCTTTACTGCAGTGTGACATATTACACGTTTCAAAGCTGACATCTTTGTCTTCCTCATTCAAGGTTCCACCTTCTCTTCTGTTTCCCGTCTTTGTTATTACTATCACCATTTAGTTAACCAAAATCAGGAACCTAGTATCCTTGGTTCATCTCTCTTCACCTACTACTCATAATTGATTACCATTCTTGTTATTCCCACCTTATAAATAAGTAAATATATGTGTGTTTGTGCACATAATATGCATACATATATAGTCGACTCTTAATTGCAGTAGTTACGTTTTATAGTCAGTATGAACACTGAATTAATGAATACTGAACCATTGCTCCTACAAGAAATACAGGGGTAGGTACCTGTGAGCTTCTCATAACATTTTCATCAATCAGTGAATACGTAACATTGTTTTATATGTGTCTCTATTTGAAGACACCTTATTTAATATATATGTATAGTACGGACTCATTAACACTGAACTCATAGGCGACAGCACTGTAATTCATGCCTTATCTAACATCTTTTATTTGTTAGGCATATCCTAGCCTTCTTGTGCTTAGAATGCTAAATACTACACTTGCGGGCCATTTAAAAAATTACCAGTAAAAAGTACAAAATTACCAACAAAAGGTACAAAACTGGAAAAAATACGACACTAAGTAGACCGTGAAAAGGACGTTTGTTTACAGTATGAGAGCGGTAACAAGAAAGCTGACTGTCACCTTGCCTCACTTCACCTGGGAACTTGCATGTTGGATGACTCAAATTTTTTGCTGCTCTGCACATGTCCACAAGTGAGTGCAAATGTGAGTAGTGATTTTGGGATTACAAGTAAATTGCAGTAAGTAGGTGAATTCACAGATGTGGAACCTGTGAATAATGAGAATCAACTGTACCTTTTTTGACCCACTACTATTTATTGTTACTTTTCCTCTATTATTTTCCTCTTTATTGTTACTTTTATTTTTATTATTTTATTTACTGTCACTTTTCCTCTTAAAGGCCATTAGCTTTTAGCAGAATTACCTAAATATCTAACTTGTTTCTTGACTTTTCAGTTTACTCTCCTTAAAATATTCTTTCTGTATTTCAGCCAGAATAAGTTTTCTAAAGTAAAGATCTAATTTTCTCCCTAAGTCCTTTTATTTTCTAAGCCCCTTTATGAACTCATTTCTGTTTTGTACCTCGTTATCCAAACCTACCCAAGAACACCTACCTGAGTTTCCTCTGCTTCTGGAATGCCTGCCTTTTTTTCTCTCTTCCTTCCCTCCTGGCTAATCGCTCTTTGGATTGTAGTTTCGGTATCACTACTCTCAAGCGTGGGGTAGGGGAACTTTCATATGCACTCATACTTCACTGTTCTCCGTTTATTTCCACCCCATGTGAAGTCATAATTCCTCCCCCACACATATATACACCTTCTGTTGTAACTCTGCTTTATTCTTCACGGCACCTGTATCCTCTGACACTGTGTTTGTTGTATATACACTTGTTTTTGTTATGTTTCCTCTCTGCTCTCCCTCCACTGCCTCTTCCACATAAGTTCTACAAATATAGGAATTTTGTGTATTCACTGCTATATTCCCAACTCAGAATATGTCTGGCACATAAGTGTAGGCAAGGATTTTAAGTAAAACTTGAGTCTTTCTCCTAATATGGTCCCACAATCATGTTCCTTAGATGAAGCCACTGTAAATACACTTTATTCTTCCAAAGGTTTCACTAGTGTGTTATACATATGTGAATGTACATATACATGTTTATACAAATGGAGACTATGTCGTAACACCTATATATTCATCACTTGATAAAGCGTTTTGCAGATCGTTCTTTACTGCCATGTACAGATCAATCTCATTCTTTCCTAACAGCTACCTAGAATTCTCTAATGTGGTTGTACCATAATTCATTTAAACAGCCTCCATTGATGAACATTTTAAGTGTTCCAGTTGTTATTGCTAATGATAAATGAACATCCTACATTTCTAGAAATTGAGTTTATATACTTGAAAGCTTTGAATAGATACTGCCTAATTGCCCTTAAGAGAAATTAATTTCCTTCCCACTAGTTTATGAGCATTTCTGCCCAAATTCTTATGGATAGGGGTATTATTGCTTTTGATATTATACCAACCTGATAATAGGAAAATATTTTTTCATTTATTTATATTTCTTATATATGAAGCTATGTTTTTCTCCCTGTCTGCTCTTAATCTGCCTATTTTTCTGCTGGTTTATCTCTCATGACTTTTTAGAGTGTGTGTGTGTGTGTGTGTGTGCGTGTGTGTGTGTGTGTGTATGGATTCATATACATACATACGTATATGCGAAGGAAATTAGTTATCAAAATTATATGCATGGAAAACACTTTCTGATTTCTAGTTTGTCATTTCTTAGGTCATTTTTTAGAAGATAGATTTTGAACTTTTATATATTCAGATTTATTAGCCCTTTTCTTATGGGTTTTAGAAAGTTATGCTCTACTACAAAAATTAAAGTATTCACTGTTTTTTCTAATAGCTTTGTCTGATTCATTATTTTACATTTGTATCTTTGATTCTGCTGATATTAAGGGCTACCATAGGAATCTAATTTCTCTACCATCTTTTCTCTTTATGGAAAGATGGATTTATCATAGTACTTTTTAAAATTACTATAGCTTTTTAGTATCTGTTCTAATACTTGGTAGGCTGTCTTGTTTTTTTCACTCCTTTTTGTAGTTTTCCTGAGTTATCTCACATGCCTCTTTTTCCCATATGAGCTTTAGAAACAGCTTATCTACTTACTAAAAAAAGAAATAAAATTCAGCTATAATTTAATGCTAGCAAGAGATTTTTGGAGGAAAAAAATATACTGTCTCCAGAGATGCCAAAGGCTTTAGATAACATTAGACATTATTATTATCTTAGTAGATTTTCTAGTATTGTTCTAGTCTTATGATGTAGAACCATGTCCAGTTGGTCATGGTGGATTATTATTTTAATGTGATGGATTTTATTTGCTAACATTTTATTTAAGATGATTTCACCTATTCATAAAATTGTTCACGATTGTGTGTATATGTATGCTCTTTGGATTTTAGTTTTTCTTGTGATGGTTTTACAGAAAATTTAGAATGATTTTATTTATCTTCAGATAATTTAGTAGCATTGAAATGATGTGTTTTATGATAGGATTTATCTTTTTGAAGGTTCTTGGGTCAGTTTTGAAAGTTTTAATTTTCTTAGAAAAACATCCATTTCATCCAGGGTGACAAATGTATTTGTTGTTCGTTGTACCAAACGTTGTCTTATTCTTCTAGATTTTTCTATGTCTCTGGTTAGTTCTCCATTCTCATTTTTAGTATTGTTTTCTCTCCTCTAGTCTCCCCTTTCTCTCTACTCAGCACTTTTGTTTTCATTTTGGATTACCTTGCAATTTATTTTGTTTTTTCTTCCCTCAATTTTGGTTCCTAGATCTATAATTAGTTTTCATGTTTTAATTCATTACTTTGTAAGTTCATGTATGACTTAAGCTGTTTTTTTTATGTTTTTGCTTTTTATTTCCTACCCTTCTGAGTAGAATATTTAACTTACATGCATTTTTAATTCATCTTAAAAGTTTTTATGGCCAGGTGTGGTGGCTCATGCCTGTATTCCCAGCACTTAGGAAGCCGAGGCAGTTGGAATCGCTTGAGCTCAGGATTTCAAGACCAGTCTGGGCAACATGGTGAAACCTCATCTCTACCAAAAATACAGAAATATTAGCTGGGTGTGGTGGCACGCATCTGTGATCCCAGCTACTTGGGAGGCTGAGGTGGGAGGATATCTTGAGCCTGGGGACAGAGGTTGCAGTAAGCCAAGATTGCACTAATACACTCCAGCCTGGGTGACAGAGTGAGACTGTCTCAAAAAAAAAAAAAAGTAGTTTTTATTTATGGAATTTCAAACAACAATGCAGAAAATAATGTAACAGACACTCATGGAACTAGCACTTGGTTTTAACAGAGGCTAACATTTTGTCATAAACATTTCAGATCTCTGTTTAAATAAGTTGTTAGTTTGAAATCTAGCCTCATCCTTTGCTTGTTCCTTCCTAATATTTTAAAGTTGATAGGCGTCATTCCCACTCTTTCTTATTTAATTATATCTCTGTAGTCATTATTTTTTCTATGAGTACTACATTTCCTGTGGCTGATTCTTTTAGAGTTACTGTTATTTTCTAGATAATCCACAGTTTTAATTTTCATGTCCTTTTTAAGTCAAGAGTCCAAGAGAGTTTTAAAATTTTATTTGTTGGGGAGTTTTGTTATTTTGGTTATAACTGGTTTTATTGTACCATTTATTAGAGTATCTGGTCTGTACTCTGTTGATTGAGTTTGTCTTTGTGGCCCAATGTAGTTTTATGTAGTTTCATAGTTATTTATCAACAATACTGTTCTGTTTGCAGAATACAAAATACAATAATTTTCTGTTACTCTTTTTTTTTTTTTTTTTTTAGATGGAGTCTCTGTCGCCCAGACTGGAGTGCAATGGCTCACTCTTGGCTCACTGTAACCTCTGTCTCCTGGGTTCAAGCATTCTCAAGCCTCAGACTCCCGAATAGCTGGGATTACAGGCACCCACAGTCACGCCTGGCTAATTTTTGTATTTTGAGTAGAGATGGGATCTTGCCATGTTACCTAGGCTGGTCTTGAACTCCTAGTCTCCAGTGATCCACCCGCCTTGCCCTCCCAAAGTGCCGAGGTTACAGGCATGAGCCACTGCACCCGGCCTGTTCATTTTTTTTATTTACTTTTTTTTTTTTTTTTTTTTTTTTTTTGACTGGCTATAGGCTGAGAGTGGTAAGTTAATATCACTCTTGCATTTTTATTTCATATTGCCTGCAGAGTTTGTTTACTTTGTAAAATTTGATATATAAAGATACATGATCTTTCTATGGATTTGAATTTTTCATTAAAGTTCCTTTTTTACTAATGTTTTGCTTTTTGCCTTAAATTCAGTTTAACATTAATATCATGATTGCTGCTTTCTCTAAGCTTTATTCGTTCATTCTTTTGCTTTCAATGTTTTGAGTCACTTTGGTTTAGTTGTATCTCCTGTACTTGTATATACTTGGGTTTGACAGAGATTCTTTGTTTTAATAGATGGGTTTTTCTCATTTATGGGATTAATAGACCAGATAATAACATCTGTCATTTTTTTAAAAGTTTTGGTCTTTCATATTTACATATTTTGATATGATTTGTGTTTCTTTTGATCTTTGTGTATTCTTTGATAACTTGGAAATTTTGTAGTTTATATTTTTTTCATGTAATAACATACTTTAACTTATTAAATTTGCCAACTTTAAACAATGTATATTGATCTCTCACTGTTAAAAAAGGAGACATGAACATTTATAATTCATCCCTTTTCTATTTCTCATTAATTGTGTTAATATTTTAAATTCTTACAGAAGGTACTCACCTTTACACCTTTGATAGTATAAACTTCTGTTAACTGAATGTATTAGCTTTTAAACAATTATTTTTCTAAACAATTTATTAAACAGTTTTAAAAAACAGTTTATTAGTTATTTTAAAAGTGATTTTAAAAGTGATTTTGTGGCCTATGTTTGCATGACAAATGGAAAATAATAGTTGAGCATTATGCTTTCTTTTCTGGAGGGCTTTGTAGCTGTTGCTCTGCTGTTTTCTATTATTGTATGTTGCTAACTAGCTATCTCGATTCTGCCACCTCCAGTGTGGCTTTTATTTCTGTAGGAGTTTCCTACTCCCCCTCTGTTTTTCTCCTGAGCCCTGCTGGCTTACTTTTCAATTTTTCCTCCATTTGTTTTTATCATCTTTATTTTATTCTCTATGTCTTTCTTTTGAGCTCTTGTCTCAGAGACTGTATTTTCTTTGCTGTATTTGATATCATAAAACTTTAACAAGCCTGTTTTTTCTTTTTTCATTCAACTGTTACATATTCTGCCTTTTAATTGTTTTCCTCCATATTTATTCTTAAGAGTATCTACTTAAAGCTTCTAGGTCATACCCTCTTTGAATATTTCTTATATTTGAAAAGGGACAGATTTCTTTTTTGACAGCATTTTGTGAAGAATAATGCTAGGGGTGTGGTAACTGAGCTGGGACCACCTTGTACTCTTGAACTTGCTGTTTACCCTATCCTTAGTCATGTTGTAGCACAGTTTTCTTAGCACTGCCAATTTTTTCTCTTTGAGGCAAAATAGAATCATTGAAAGGCTAAGTGAAATTCTCTTTTGAAGGCTTTTATGATTTCCTTGTCCTTGGTGTGGATGGGTTTTGAGATTCTTCCTGAGCCTTCACAGATCTCCAGATGTTGCTGTTTTCTTGATCACTCTTTAGTTGTGTCCTTCAGAGGTATGCTTTCAACTCTGGAGAACTCTGCCTTCTGGGCAGAATCTGGAGTCTATGTTTCTCATGTGCTCTCAGTTCGATCCACATTTCTCTTTGGTAAGATGTTCTTCGTAGTTTGTGGTTTGGTGTTATGACTGTTTCCTACTTTTTTAAAAGTATAGTGTTCTGTTTTTCTTGCTGTCTCTCTTTTGGAAAAATAAGATGGTTGTTTTTTGGAAGAAGAATGGGGTAGAAACATCTTTGCTTTGGCTCTATAACTGGATATATTTTTCCAAGGGCACTTGTTAGATTAGAATACCCCCTTTTCAACTGTGAAACTAGACTGATCTGAGAGGCTTGTGATAATTTCTTTCTTGGTATGTGATATAGCAGGCCTTGTTCTAAAGATTTAGGAGCTTACATATAATGCTTCCAGTATCATATCAACTTGATATCACTAAACATTCTGGAAGAAGAATTCTTTTTTCCCCTAATTCAGAGAAATTTCAGTATTTTAATATATTTATTGTTTTGGAATGTGAACTTCCTAGTATTTACATAAAAATTAGCCTCTTCTGGTAAAAATTAGAACTAACTTCTAAAATAATATATTAAATGTTAACATATCTTAATTTATACATTTTAGTTCATTTTGTTAATAGCAAATACATATAACCTTAGAATGTTGTCATGTAATTGTGTTATACATTCCCATGAATGAACTGCTAAAAGAGCATGTATTTAGGGAACAAAATCATGGAATAATCTTAGTTTTCTGATGTTATTTTCCTTGCCACCTTAAACCTACCAAGAACAAAAACAGTCCCAAGAATATAAAACTGAGTAACACAGACTCTTCTCTGGAAAATTCAGAAATTAAAATTCATACATCAGTGTTGTTTTAAAGGAAACTCTTGTCAGCAAAATATTATTTATGGATTAAAATTTTATAATTAGTCAACTGGAGTTAGTTTTCAACAGAATAGATATTATTATATGAAGTGAGATTTCACTCTTATGATTCCTACTGAGGCCTTTTCTACCATTGGATTAATTTTGTTTCATTAAAAAAGTAATGTTAAAAAAACAAGCATTGAAAAAATGTTTGGTCTAAAAATCTGGAAAAAGTATCGTGTGTAATTTAAATTTGACATTGTTTACAGTTTTCAAAATTGGTATTTCCATTGCCTCACAAATAAAGTAGCTAATAAATGTTTATACTAATCAGATTATTAAGAGAATTGATTGTTTAAAAGTATTGCATGGCTTGAAGAAATAAATAAATGTACTTTATAATTGAGCTACTATTTTTGACAAGGTGTGCTTTAAGTAATAGTGGTTTGCTTATACTGGGTAGAAATCTATTATATGTCATTTCCTTTTCTTTTGAATTTCACCTAGTTTTCCCTTCAAGTAAAGCTTTTATTTAGAAAGTAAAGCCTAATTTTATATAATGAGGATATAGTTATTTTTTTCTAGCATTGCTTGCCATTTTCAAAGTGTTAATAATCTATTAAACAAACTTTACATAATATATCTGTATATGAATATCTATTGAATGTTATTTATAACTCTTCTCAGGTGACGATTATCATATTTTTGGTTCTTAATGGCAGGTTATTCCCTATCGAAGATTCAAGAATTTAAAAAAAAAAAAGATAAAGCAGAGCTGTAAGATTTCCATCAGATCATTTTTTTTCTACTTGTTTATTTTGCTGTATTTGTCTTTCTCTTAGACATCATGACTATACCTCATCAGTAAATGGGAAACAGTAACATTTGATTTTTATGAGGAGACACAAACTCTTTTTTTTATTCCTGCTTAGGTCAAATGTATTATGAGATTTTTATCCTTGTCCTGGAAATAAATCCTATGATTAATCTGAAAAGTTTATATTACAAAGAAAGATTATTAATATGAGATATTATGAATAGTACAAAATTTATATGAACTTTTCAATAATGCACTTAAAATGCATCTTTCATTTTAATCCTTTTTAGTAGATTGTTAACATAGTCATATTTAACTGCATCTCTTTTGCTTTCCCCTTTTAAATATATTTTTCATTGAAAATATTTTTTCACTAATTTCATCACTATTTTTATTTAGACAGGAGAATTTTATATTTATACAGGTAACTTCAGAATTAATTGGCTTTCTGCTTAAAATTATGTGAGCTTTTGAAAGGAAGTGGTTTATTTAAGTGAAAAAAGTAGTTCAGAATGTTCTCAGCTATGTTTTAAGATTCTCTTTGTATATACACCTACACTGGAAAAACTGAAACACTAATTGCTTAATTTAAAAATAATTTGCTTTAGACTCTCAAACAGAGTATCTTCGTGAACAGCTGGGACTATCTGTGAATTACATGAATGTTAAATATAGAGTTTTCTTTTAATACTAATTACCTTGCTTTTTTAAAATCTTACAAATTCTAATCACATTATGTATATTTGTATATACTTTCTTGGTTTATTCTAAAGCAATTATACATCCTTTTAATAAAAAGTAATTTTTGCGTGCTTTTTATGTGCTAGGCATTGCTAAGTACTTTAGCCAAAGAATAGAATGGAGGGAGAGGACAAATTCAGCTTAGCCAGCTTTTTTTACATGCTCCTTTTTTTAAATTAGAAAAACGTGCTAAGCATAGGGGACGTCAAACTAAGGTACAAACTTTCCCCTTGAGTTTCATGGTAGCCCCTCAGGGGCTAGGTCTCTGATTTAATAGAAGTACCTATGTATGGCTAACTGCTTTCACTTCAGACATGTTTTCTGCTGCTTCTTCTTGGTTGTCTGGAAAGCTTTCTGTTCTGGGAGCTACCTCTCAAGAGAAGATAGGAAGCTGAATTAACATATTGAATATCAGCTATGCATCAGGCTTTGTATATGTTTTATTTGGTCATTATAAGAACCTTTGAGGTAGGTGGAAGAAACTGAGGCTCATATAAGATAAATAAATTGCCTTATTTTACATGGGTGTTAAGAGGCCAATTGTAATTTGAACAGAGTTCTTTGAATCTCCAGTGCCCTTTTCATTGTTACGTATTACTTTCTTGCAACTTAACTTTTATTCTGTAACAGTTTAATCTTGTTAGGTGATAAATATCTTAGGGATAAAATTGAATCCATTGTCAAGGAAACCAGCTTTATCATTAGTGGGGTATTTAAACATTATTTTTAGTTTTTTTTCTGCTAGTATTAACCAAGAGACTTGTCATCCATGTATAGAGAATTGTTATCAGTTTCTAAATTGTGCAAATTAGCAGTCCTAAGAAATAAGTCATTTGCTTGTCTGTTTAAATTTCAAATCACTTTGTGGCCTTTGGGTTGTAAAACAATAATTCTGTTTGATTTAAAATACTGTATAATTTAGTTTTTTAATGTTTGTAGCTTGGTGCCATTGTTAAGTACAGGCTTAAGTAAATAATATTGTTTATTGAGAACCAGTTAAGAGGAAGTGCAGACCTAATCCTATGGAATCTAGAACTATTTAGCATTTTGATGCATTTAAGCAGTAAATGTTGGCAATATTAATGAGTACTTTACACCAAATGTACTAAATTCTTTATATCTGCTATCATTTAATATTCACAATAATCATATAGAATAGGAATTATTTTTATCCTTGTTTTATAGTTGGAGGATCTGAAGCTCCATAATGTGTAAATATCTTCCTCAAGGCCACAAAACCAGTAAATGGTGGAACCAGCATTCAGAGCAATATGTTTCTAATACTGAAGTCTTCATTATTATACTTTGTGTGTATTTCTACATATTGGGGTATACTAGTCCTTTTTTAAAAAAGCGGTCATCTGTCTTCTTAAAAAAAACCATTTTAACTTAATCATGTGCAACATTAAACAGCTCTTCATTTTTCCCTGCCCCTAGTTTCTGACAACCACAAATAGACTCTTCTTTAATACTGATAAATTTAGATTTCATAGTATTCCATTGTCTGGCTGCCTGGTTATTATAAGCACTTAAGTTTTCCATTTATTCTTATTTAAAAGATATGATTTTAGAGTGGAATTGCTGGATAAAAAGGTATGGGCATTTTCAAGACTTCTAGTACATATTGTACATATAGTACTTTTAGTACACCCTTCAGAAAGATTATACTAGTCTTAAACTTAATTATTACTCATAAATGCATTGATAGTGTTATTTTATAAAGGATAATTACACTCCACTGAAGGATTTTGTATTTGTATTGAAGTTTCATTCATTGACAAGTGGATAAAAGATAAATTATGCTGTTTTTCTAGGGCCTGTTGTTAATGGCAGTTACCTCGTGTCTCTGAAAATTGTGTCCACAGTGCATTGACCATGCCATTATAGGCTGGCATTGCCAAAAATACCATTTATCCATGAGAAAATAATGTCTACCTTACAAGTTTCTGAGAAGTAAAGTAACCCGTGTGATGCAGTTACCATAATGTCTTGCTCATGAAAAATGCCCAGGAAATGATCATTGAACTTTGTTCAAAGAAATAGTGTTCTTTTATTACCACTTGAGGAACAAATGCTGTTAAAAAGTGGATTATTATGTTAAAGTCTAATGAATTGAGATGCTCAAGTTGCTTCCACTGATTTCTTTGGAGGGTTTTTTTTTTTTAAATCATTCATGATGTTTTTATGTAGGCTCTTTTACCTGTTGCCCCTTTCTCCATTTAGCCATTTTAACAATCTGATGTATATTCTTTCACATAATCATTTCCAAAAATAGACACATACGTAGAGGGATTTTTGATTATGCTTTTGTAAATAAAAGGCATACTATATTTTTCATTTTCCTTTTTTCCCCCATAATACACTGTCATGCTAGAATAGTAGTCCTAAACAATATCAATTTTGTTTTCTTTTCCTTTATTATTAATTGCTTTAAAATTCATTGCATTTGTTACTATGTAATTAATTCTGGATAATGGTGCCATTACCAAGTCTTCTTAAGCCATCTTGCTCACATATAAGAATTCAAAATGGTATTTGGAAATAATGTATTATATCTGGAGATATACAATGACCTTGTTGTTTATCTTTTTTAAAACTTAAATTGTTTTTAGGATTACTCAAGTGGAGTAACCTCTCCCTGTCTCTAATTAAGGTTATGTTTCTGAAAGTCCCAAAGGTAAAATTTATAAGATGTTGAAGACTAGGTTGAAATAAGGATTACATTGAATTTATGAAGGCCTATGTATGTGTATTTCATTGTCACTAAAAACAGTATGCGGCACCTAAATATACAGAATATTAATAAATTTTGATGCTTTTTAAATTTGATTAATACAGTTTAATTTTCATTTATCATCTCTGACTCTAGAACCCTTGAAGTTTTCAGTAAGGTTGTCGTAAGCCTTTTTTCTTTATTTCAGCTCATGCATACTATTAAACTTTTATTTCTCCTGAACTTTTTCTTGTATCCAAATTATCACTATTTTTCTGATTTTATGACCAGAGTTTATTCTCACTGCTAGTTTCCACAGTAATTTAGAAGAGCACTGATTCTTGTGTTAGACTGCTTGGATTTAGATTTCAGCTGAACCAGCTACTAGCTGTGTGGCCTTTAGCAAATTACTTAACACTATGCCACAGTTTCCTCATTTGCAAAAGTAGAGTTATAATTCTTTTTTCCGGTGGTTGCAATGCTAAATGAGCTGTTATAGCATGTATTAAGTCATTATAGCATTTCTTGGTGCGTGGTTGGTACTCATTCAATTTAGATTATTCTGCATTGTTGAGGAGGTATTTCTCAAATATACATTCTTAACTTTGCTTGTAAGTAATATGCCTAAGCTTAGGACAGAAGAATTAATGTGATTTATTAGGGAGAGACTCAAGGGTAGATAGTTCCAGGGATGGGGATATAAATCAGATCTCTAAGAGAGAGTTTGGGATAAATGAAAGAAAAGGCCTAGGGCAGAATGGTAAAAAAACGCCAGTGTATTTGTTTAGTGTGAGTTTTTTCTTGTTATTTTTTTTAAAGGATATATATTGTTTCATTCTGTAAAGTAAAAAGGGTTTGTTTTGTAGGCTGTCCTATTACTAGTCCATCAAAATTTTGAGTCACAATAATAATATTTACAAATAAAATTTAAACAATTCTCCTTTTTAAAGGAAAATTATTAGTAACAAGAATTCTTAATACTATAGAACAGTCATAATATGATAATTTAAATTGATTGCATGTATTAGATTATAAACTTTTTATATACTTCCTCAAGGTATATAATCCAATCTAATACATAGGTTAATTTGTTAATTTAAATGTCTTTGTTTTAAAAAATTGCTGGTTCAGTGATATTTACATAAAATTGAAATCTGATCTCAGTGAATCTTTTTAGGTTTTTTTCTTCTAGTGTGATAGGAAATGGGTGCTTTATAATGGATTTGATGAGACAAGTTAGGCTATAAAGCTGCTTTAAAGCAAGAAAACAATTCATAACAAATAAATCACAGTCAATGCAGCAGTGCTATTGAAGGAAGTGGTTTATTCTCCATAACCCAGGTGGTGTTATGGAGAATGTACATCTGCTAACTAGAATTTAAATGTTTATTCAGATTCAGTGAAATGATTTCATATTTTAAGTAGTGTTTTTTCCATTGGAAATTTAACACTGATTTCTTTGAAATTTTGAAAATCTTAATTTTTTTGTGTGTATATGTATATCTGTATGTTCTGGCATATTGAAACATTTATAGGAAAAATATCAATTGATGGCAAAAAAGTGTACTTACCTGGAAATCCTCCCTCCCTCTTTTTTAAAAAAATAGGTTTAAATGTTTTTTTTTTTTTTCACTAAGGCATTTTGATCTGAATGACTTTAAATTGTGAATTTGCCTCACGTTAAAAGTCTGTTTTGAATTTGTTTTGACTGTTTCTAGACCGTATACATATTTAAAAATTCCTCATTTTGAAATCTTTCAAATCACCTTTTCACAATATCAAAGTAATATATTAATATGAAAAAAAGGGAAAAGTTACTCATGATTTTCTCACCCAGAGAGAGCATAATTTATGTTTTGCCTTATTTTCTTTCAGTTTTTTTCTATAAAAAAACTGAATAGAACTATATTTCTATTCTTTTTGTTAAGGTTATATTGTACATACATTTCTGTATCCTGTATTTTCCTCCTTTTCTTTATGTATATATTTTTAAATGTGGAGTAAATTTTTAGATCTCAATTTGATTCAGAACACTTTCAAAATATTGATTAAAAGTTATAAAGGCGTTTTTAATTTAAAACAAAAACTAGTGTTCTACATTAGTGTTTTCACATCTTTATAAATACTAATTAAAATTGAAATTATTTAATGCCACAAGTTTACTTTTAAAAATTGTCCCTTGTAATATTTCTCAAATTTCAGTTGAGGATTTTATGTGAAGAAAGAAACCCAACTTGATGGCTTGGATTGCATTTAAGAACATTATCCCTAGGCAACAGTTTTTATTTACTAGTACCCTCTTTTATGTTGATGATAGAATTAAAGTGTTCAAACACCTTGCATTTGATGTCATTTAGAAATAATGATCTATCTGTATGGGGGAGGGATTAGGATTATGAGGATATAAACCCTAAAAGGTCATCTAGTTTTCTGATTTGAGGCAGGTCTTCAAACATCTTTTTGGTTAGGAACCTGAAACCAGTCAACACTAGGTAGGTGGTTATAATTGTAATAATGTTAAACAGGTAAATTGTTTAATATACATGAACCTGACTTCTTTATAAAATTAGTTTTATACCAGATAAATAGTTCTAAATCTTTTTTTTTCTGTTCCAGGACACATGAGAGAACTTGTGTCAGTATCAGTGTCTCCTACTGACAGTGCTTTTTAAAAAGGGGAGGAGTAAGGATATCCCTGTTAGTTTGATCTATCTGTTCCTCCCAAGCTGAGAATCACTGGGTTAGAGAGTATGTTCCTTTTTTTAATACATAAAATAAAGAATTTTATTAAATATTTGAGTGCCTAGTATGTACCAGGCACTGCTCTGGGTGTTGTAAAATATATCAAAAAGTAAACTTGTGGAGCTCTTAGTTTATTTGAAGAGGTAAGGCACTATATATTTTACAGTACAGGCAGAAAACAGTATATGCTACACAAGAATATGCAATAAAGGCTTGATATGCAAATTATATCATTTTGGTCTGTAGCTATTATTTTTAGCAATTTGAGATTATCATGTGTGACCTAAAGTTGATGGCATTATTTTGTGATGTATGTTTTAGAGCCTAAATCTACTTTTCTCACCTCCCAAAATCGGCATTCACAGAATGTTAAGAGGACAGTATCCAAGTGTTCATTATTAAAGGAAGAATAGCCTAGCCTTCTGGTTTTCCATTGGAAGTTAAAATTGTATTAAATAGAAACTTTCTCTCTGTTAAGCAGAAGATGATCTCACTGCTAGACTTTAACTGTGTATATTAGGACATTCTGAAATGCAAACATTAAACCTAATGAGAATAATTGGTTTTAACATTAACTCTTATTCAGAAGTATCTGAGTAGATGTTAATGATGGTTAACCTTACTTAAACTCACAAAATTGTGATTTGGACAAAACATTAATATTTTTGGAGGGGCTGAGTATGGTCACTCAGGCCTGTAATCCCAGCACTTTTGGAGGCCAAGGTGGGCAGATCACCTGAGATCAGGAGTTTGAGACCAGCCTGGCCAACATGACGAAACTCCATCGCTGCTAAAAATACAAAAATTAGCTGAGCATGGTGGTAGGCACCTGTAATCTCAGCTACTCAGGAGGCTGAGGCAGGAGAATTGCTTGAACCCAGGAGGTGGAGGTTGCAGTGATCTGAGGTTGCGCCACTGCACTCCAGCCTGGGCAGCAGAGCAAGACTCAGTTTCAGAAAAAAAAAAAAAATGCCAGGTGCGGTGGCTCATGCCTGTAATCCCAGCACTTTGGGGGTCCAAGACAAGTGGATTGCCTGAACTCAGCAGTTCAAAACCAGCCTGAGCAGATATTAAAATACAAAAAATTAGTTGGGCCTGGTGGTGTGCAACTGTAGTCCCAGCTACTTGGGAGGCTGAGGCAGGATAATTGCTTGAAGCCTGGAGGTAGAGGTTGCAGTGAGCCAAGATAGCATCACTGCACTCCAGCCTGGGGACAGAGCGAGACTCCGTCCCCACCCTCAAAATAAATAAATAAATAAGTGTGTGTGTGTATGTGTGTGTGTTGGCAGTTTTTGTGTACACTCAACTTGAAAATCACTCTGCTTCAGTTACCTTGGGAGCACCACTTCCATGAGGTCCTGAGAAGATTCAGAGGACAGGGAGTGGAAAGGGGAAGGGTGCCTTGGAAGCAACCTGGAAAACACCAGAGTAAAAACTCCACCAATCAGCCATATGACCTTTGGAAACTCACTTAAATTTTCATCTGTAAAATGATGGACAGGACCAAATGACCTCTAAAATATAGCTCTCAAATTGTATGATATGTGATTCTCAATTCTAGGTAAGGATTCTATGAGGAAGGTAAATACTTGTTTTCAACCTCCCTCTCTATTGAATATTAGAGTTCCTTCATTGGTTGCCTTCTCATTCTTTTCTGTAAGCTATCTAGGTCTTGAATTGCTTCATGTGTTTTAATGTTGTTCAAGATTTCTGTAAACCTGATTATCCAACAGTTTTCTGTGGATTTCTATCTGTATGTCTTGGCTGTTGTTTGTTTATTTGAGACGGTCTTGCTGTGTCGCCCAGGCTGGAGTTCAGTGGCATGATCTTGGCTCATTGCAACCTTCGCCTCCTGGGCTCAAGCTATCCTTCTTCCTCAGCCTTCTGACTACCTGGGACTACAGGCATGTACCACTACACCTAGCTAATTTTTTTGTGTTGTTTTGTAGAGACAGTTCTCCATGTTGCCCAGGCTGGTCTTGAACTCCTGGGCTCAGGTGGTCTGCCTACTTCAGTCTTCCAAAGTAGGGGGATTACAGGTGTGAGCCACTGCACCTGGCCTCTACCTGTATGTCTTGAAGGATTCTCTGACCAACTGTGTCTATATTTGGGAACAGTGCCTAAGTTAGAGTCACAGTAGTCATTTAGGTTTCTATGTTTTACCTTCCTAAGATTTAATTAATCTCCCATGTTCTATTAATGACTCTTATGTCTGTTCCCGCTTACTCATTTCTGGTGCTGTAGTACTTGTTCAGCTGCAGTCACAGTGCTTGTGGTCGCCTAGAAACTTATCTTAATTTCTCTGTCTCTTTTTTCTTTTCATCATATCTATCTTGCTGTTCATCACATCTGTTAGAATGAAAGCTATCAGAACACAGAGTCTGTCACTCATCTTTGTGACTTCAGTGCCAAGAACATGCTATCATTTAACCTGAAAAACTCTAAAGATCCAAGATCGTATCTGGGCAGTCTTTAATAAAATAAAATTTTTGCTGACAGTTTCTATCTAGTTAGGAAGAGGAAGCAGAGTTCCTCTATGGACTGTTGTAATTTTGTACTGAGTGAAAGGGATAACAGAAACAAGATTCTGACCAGCAGACTTCTCTTAGTTTCCTGGAAGGTATTTCCTGTTTGTTCATAGCATCACCATCTATCCTTTCTTTCTTGGCAGAAAATCTGAGGACTGTCCTTTCTCTCATCTCTTCTATTCAAATATCAAGGATTTGTGATTTTACCTTGTACACTTGACACTCATGTCCTTGGGTATCGGCTCTGGCACCTCCCCAGGAAGCATCTGCTGATGCTTAAGTCCCTGATATAAAATGTCATTGTATTTGCATATATCCTGTGTATATCTTCCTGTATACTTTTAAATCATCTCTAGATTACTTTTTTAAATTACCATTTCATGAAAAGGAATCTCGATTATAAGTAACATAGATACAAAATACTATGTAAATAGTAGTTAAATACTGTACTTTTAAATATTTTTCAAATATTTTCAATTTTTGTTTGGTTGAATCCGTGGATGTAGAACCTGAGGATATAAAGGACTGACTGTAATATCTTTTAAATATTCCTTTCTCTATCTCCATTGGTCTTATCTTAGATCAATTAATAGAATTTCTTACATGTATTTGTCCAACAGTCTTCTAACTGCTTTCCTTTCAGTGTCTTGCCTCCACAATCCATTTTCCATTCTGGAGTCAGAGTAAGTTTTAAAGGTATGATATGTACCTCCAGTGCTTATTCCTTCAGTGGCTCTTATGTCTCAAGATCAAGTGCCTTAAATGTTACACATGGTCCTAAATGAGATACCTGCTTTTCTAACCTTATATCTCACCATGTTCTTGGATCTGTTTATTTCAGTACCTAGCACAGTATCACACAGTTGGCATTTCTCGCCTTCTCATCATGAATGAGTATGTGATAGCCAGAGAGTAATTTGTCTGTAAGTTTCCTGGTATCACATGAGAAAAAGAAGAAGTTGATATTTTGGTGATTATCAGAGACCCACAGACTGTGTGCTTTCTGTTAGTTGTGTGATTAGGTATTTCACATGTGCCAGTCATTTCTCTAAGTACTTTACATGTGTTAGCTCATTTAATTCTCAATTCTCCTACCATCCCTGTTAGGCAGATACTGTTATTTAATGGATGAGGAAACTAGGCATAGAGAAAAGTTGAATGATTCACTTGAGGTCACACAGTGGCAAGGCCTGAGTTCAGACTCAGGTTGTATTGCAGCAGAGTCCATGTCTTATCTACTAACCTAACTGACTGGTGAATTGGAGGCATTTGGTGTGGAATGGTTGTTGGGATTCTCCTGTGATAGCATGAAAAATATGCATATAACCTTACAGGTACTTAATTCTGTTGGTAATTACCTCAGAGGCTTTCAAAAATCTTTGTGGAATGAGTCTAAGAGTCTTTGATCATACATTGGTGAAGTTGGTCTCTGTGATTCATGCATGACCAAGAAGCTATGACTTCCTTCTATTTATAATCACAAATCTTAGTGCAATAAAATTAAAGTATAATTTTCATGAAAGTAGTGGCTTTTGCATGAAACATGGAAATAGATGAGCCATGGCCATGCATGTGAGAAAACAAAAGTGTTTATGTCAGGGGTTCTCAGTCTGTTTATGGGAGTTGGAAGGAAGAGATGGATCTTGAAGGGTAAATTGCAGCCATGTTGCAAAAGACTGAATGTACAAGTAGATTTTTCTGTACAGAGCTACAGAGTGTATTTTAGCAGGTGAGATGATGAAAACCCTAGTGAACAGAAGTAGAACATAGTTTGAGAAGCTAGAGATAGAAAGAGACACCGTATCAGTCACTACAGGCACGAGCCATTCTTATTATAAAAATAATATATAGTCATTGTAGCAGAGAAGTATATAAAGGTTGAATTGAAAATTCAACTCCTCTCTTTCCTACTATCACTCCCTAGAAGTAATCACTTTAAAAAGTTGTGCACTTTTTAATGCCAATCACATAGTGATGTAGGACCATTGTTATATTATATTGCAATTTTTTTTTCTACTTCATGTATCATAGTTATCTTTTCACCCATGTAGGTCTTCTATATGTGTAGCATACTATTCCATTGTTTAGATATATCATAGCCATTCCCTTATATACATCTACAATTTTTGTCATTACCTGGGATACCACAGTGAACAATCTCATTCATATATTGTTGCACGTTAGTGTTAACGTTTCTGTAGGCCATATTCTCAGAAGTATGGTGTACATAGCAATGTTCGTTTTTCCCTTTCCTCTGCCACACCTTTGACTTGTGTTTATTGACCTAGTCCATTTATTGCTCACTTTCTTTTTCTGAACAATTTTTTCTCACTAGCTTGTAGGAACTTTTTTTTTTTTTTGAGACTGAGTTTCACACTTGTCGCCCAGGCTGGAGTGCAATGTCATGATCTCGGCTCACTGCAACCTCCTCCTCCTGGGTTCAAGCGATTCTCCTGCCTCAGCCTCAGAAGTAGCTAGGATTACAGGTGCATGCCACCATGACTGGCTAATTTTTGTATTTTTTATTAGAGACAGGGTTTTACCATGTTGGCCAGACTGGTCTTGAACTCCTGACCTCAGGTGATCCACCTGCCTTGGCCTTCCAAAATGCTGGGATTACAGGTGTGAGCCACCATGCTCAGCCAGGAACTCTTTATTGTATATATGGACTAACCTCTTGCATGTATTTTCCCCACATATTTTATGCTTACTTATAGTATCTTTAATCAGGGAGAAACTTTTTTAAAGAGACAATGTCTTGCTCTGTTGTTCAGGCTAGAGTTTGTTGGCACAATCATAGCTCACAGCAGCCTCAAATTCCTGGGCTCAATCGATCCTCCCATGTCAGCCTCTTGAGTAGCTAGGACTACAGGTGCATGCAACTACACACAGCTAATTAAAAATTTTTTTGTGTGTGGAGACAGGGTCTTGCTTTTTGCACATGCTGATTTTGAACTCCTAGCCTTAAGTTATTCTCCTACCTTGGCCTTCCAGACTGCTGGGATTGTAGCCATGAGCCACCACACCTGGTCAGGCAGAAATTTTTGTAACAAATTTGTACATCTGTCTTGCCTGAAGTAATTATACATATTTTTTTGTTTTTCTCTTTGCTTTATGTTCATATTATTAATAAGGAATTTACATATGATATATTATATGTATGAGAGAGCTTTTTCTCCAAATGAATTGCCAGTGTTCCCAGTATAATGTGTTGAATAACTCATTCTTTCCTATTGATTTGAAACACTTCTGCATATACTGAATTTCTATTTATAAGTACATACATAAATTTCAATATATTTTTCCATATACTTAATTCCTGTTAATTCCTATATATAGCATTCATGTAAATATATTTCTACTAATTGGATTATTTGCAGATGCCCTATTCTAATTCATTGAATTAGATATCTGGTATCTTGATAATCTGGTAGTTCACTTCCTCCATCATTATTCTTAGTTTATTTTATTGGTCATTCTTTCACATTTACTCTTCCAGGTGACCTTCAGCATCAACTTGGCATTTCCCCCCCCCCAAATAGTCCCATTGGATTTGTTCTACCAGAACATTTTAAATTTGTTTTGTACCCTTGATACTTGTCTGCATGACACTTAAGCAAATAAAAAACATGGGGTTCAAGCCAAGGTAAGGTACTTTGTGATACTATTTATCTATGACTAGATACATATTTATTGTACTTCTTGATCCTATTATCACCTAAAATCATTCTAAAACTAAAAGTGGTAGCCAGGCATGGTGGCTTATGCCTGTAATCCCAGCACTTTGGGAGGCCGAGTTAGGTGGATCATGAGGTCAGGAGTTTGAGACCAGCCTGACCAGCATGGTGAAACCCCATTTCTACTAAAAATACAAAAATGAGCCAGGTGTGGTGGTGCACACCTATAATCCCTGCTACTCAGGGGGCTGCGGCAGGATAATCTCTTGAACTTAGGAGGTGGAGAGTCATAGTGAGCTGAGATCATGCCATTGCACTCTAGCCTGGGTGACAAATTGAGACTCTGTCTCAAAAAAAAAAAAAAAAAAAAAACAAACCTGAAAGAGGTTAATGGGTGCAGAAATATCCAGTAAACCCAAAAAATATCAGTAAACATGTACTGATAACAAACTTCAGCCATTTAGGAGTTTTCTTCCAGGGATGTTATAGAAACAAAATAATTTTATGAAATAAAGGTCTGCTTTTTAAATTTTGTCTGAGAATTTCTGAAATGCTTTTATGTATGTAATATGTATTATATCATTGTGAGGTAGGTGGTACATTTTTGGGGTGGGGTAAACTCAGTCTCTGAAATATCTGATGACTAGGTCAAGGCTCAAGTTCTGTGAATTGTCTGAAGAACCGAGCCTTCGATTTCTAGTCATAGTGGACTATTAGGATTGGTTGTCCTTGCGTATAGTATAGTCTTTAAAAGTTTATTGGTGAGTGCCCACATTTAGAATTTTTGCCCCACTGACCCTTGTGTATGCCTTTTCTCATATGATTTTTGCCTCCTCTTTATTACGTTTCAGTCAAGTCAAATTTCATTTCATTTGTTAAGCCTTCCACAATTACTCAGGTACATATTTTGAATTTCTCTTGCTTATTAGCTCTACAGCTCAGCTCAACACCTTCTATGACTTGTCTCTCAGAATAGTGCAGAACACACTTTTTGATAATAGTACCATGTAATTCATATCTTTTTTTTTTTTTTTCAATTTAACTATGTCACAGGCCACAGTTGTATGGCTTCTGGCAAATCAGCCTGTCCGAACCACAGTTTCTCTAAAGAAATGTAGAAGTAATTATACCTATTCTTTGTGGTTGTGTAAAGGTAAAAGACCATGTAAAGTACCTGGCTGAAGAGCATATGAGAGTGCCAAGTTGACTTTCTAGAATTTTTGTCTCAACTTTGGGAGATAGCTAGTATTAAATGCAAGGAGTGAGTAATGAGAATAAACTGAGGAGGTTATTGCTGTCTAAGATAACTTGTAAAGACATTAGAGGTCACCTTGTAGTTTCACAATTTAAACTCTTAGGGATTAATCATTAAACTGTATTTTATTGGTGGCTTATTATGGGCAGAGCACTGTGTCATGTGCTGTGGATTGTATGAATGTGTATAAGGCACTTCCTGCCCCCTGACAGCTAGTATTCTGTTAGTGAGTGTGCTTAAAGACCAAAGGAATGAATCGGAAGAGCATAACTTGGGGATATGCAAGCTGAGGGTTTTGTTAAATTCAGCGAGTCTGTATCAGTTGTGTGATGTGAAAGAGATCTGGCTTTGCATCCTTCACAAATGAATATGCATTGAAAAAAAAATCTTCAGGACAAGAGACCTACATCATTTCATGTTCAAGAGAAAACCTAGACTCTATTTAGATCTTAGCCCCAGGAAGGAACCAGGAGAGCCCTGGGGAAAGCAGCTTCTCAAGGGGTAAACACTAGTGACAGAGGACGCAGTTTCTAATTATGCTTTGCTGCAGAGATAGCTGGGGTATGACAGAGGTCAACTGGACATGCTGCAAGGTAATTTGGTTTAAGTGCAAGCTCTGCCACTAAGGTGAAGTCTGCCACTAAGGTGAAGTCACTTTGTTTCTTTGTCTATAAAATAAGATTAGACTTGATTAGTTGAGTAGCCCTCCAGCTGTGTAGCTATTATTTCTATCTGAATAAAAAAATATACCTAACAGCTGATCAGTTCTTCTCTATTCTAGAGACTGGACACTAATCATGAATATATGAGTTTTCAGAATGCATATCTTTTGGGTGACCATGATTTGGTGGGTGAGTCTTGTGAGGCTTGGGGGAGGACATTGATAATCTTTCTTTGGAATAGTGCATTTTACTTTTATCTCATAGTGGGCTAGTTGATTTAAAGGACATCTTGGTGATATAATTCACTTCACTATGTGAAGCGGAAATTTTACGTACTTCATAGAAAAGTTTAGGGGAAACTGAAGCTAGTGAAATTAGATGAACTGCCTAAGCCATAAGGTAACAGCTAATTAGTGGTAGGGCAGGGACCAGAATGGAAGCTTCCTTCTTTTTAATCCAGTATTCATTTCTTACTGTCATATTTTGGGACTTACTGAAAACTTAGTGTTCAATTTCTTGGGATTGTTAAATGGTGAATGAATTTCCAGTTGTTTGGGGAAGATGGGAGAACATAGTAAACATTTTACATTTTCAAAAATATGATGGATTTGAATAATTATATATATGTATCTCTTATTGATCTGTGACTGGTTATTTTAGTTATGAGTTCCTTTCTGACCTATGTCAGTAGAGTTTGCCTGCCTTCCAGAATGGTGCTAGTCATGAGGGGGACTTTGTAATGTGATTGGGTAAGTGGAAGTATATCACCTTGCTGTTAAGAACAGCTCAGTGGATAATTTACTGGATGTACATGTTTGTCCTAGACTGTGGATAACATCATTAATTTAAATTAATGTATTTCCAAAACAGCCTTAGCCAATGGTTATCTCTCAAAGGAAGGGTTCTAGAGTTGGACTTATTGATCTACTTGAAATAGCATGCAAAATTTTATATGTGTGGTATATTTTTTGATGAAGAATGCTCCATAGTTTTTATTAGTTTCTAAAAGGGGTACCTGCCTGAAAGTAAAAATTTAAGAACCACTGCTTTAATGGGGAGGTATTCAAATCCATATCAGACTTCCCCCTCCCCTACTTTCACTTAAATAACCACATTTTAAAAATGTTACATCACAAGTTTGTTGTTCTATAGAAAAAATCACAAAAAAGAAAAGTAATATATTTATTGCATCCCCAGAAATATTACAGGATCACATTGCAATTTTTTGTGGCTTAGGGACATTTTATGCCATTGTATGACCACCTACTTTTTTAGAAGTCAAAATTTCAGTATTTCAGTGTATAGATGTGTTAAGTGGGACAATAAATTTTTTATGTGCAAAATGGTTGGAAGATATTAAGATGAACTGTAGTGGGAAGTTGGAATTAGTATGGTAAAGGCTGGATTGAGACATTTTCATGCTCTACGTTTTTTTTCCCCTTCTTCTTGTGACAGAGGCCAGAATCCCCCATGCCACTTTTCCTTGTTTTAATCAGTCAGGGTGTCTTCCCCTTCCTCTCTCTCTCTCTCTCTCTCTCTCTCTCTCACACACACACACACACACACACACACAAACACACACACACACACACACATGCCCATACCCACACCCTATCATCGTCATCTTCATAATGCTCTTAAGTATCCTCCTTTCTTATCTCCTCTCTAATTTTGCTGTAACTCCAGGAACTGCTTTTTCATGCAAAGCCAATCCTTCTGTAATTCTCAATCTCTTTTCCTCATGCTTTTTTTTTTTTTTTTTTTTTTCCTACTTCTTGCTTTACTTCATTTATAGCTGCTTAAACCTCAGGCTCTGGAAGATAACTTTGTTTTCTTTCCTTCTTCCCATCATTATTCTTTCATCCATTTCCCCCTTGATTTCTATTCTTTTGAAGTTGTTGTCTTTAGCGGAGTCAGCCTTCTGTTAGTCCTTGCTGCTGTCATCTAGTGAGCAGCCTCACGGTCACTTCTCCTTACTCATTGGAGACTTTGGCAGCTGGCTTACTCGTTTCTCCTCCCCCTAAGCTCTTCATGATCACAGCTCATTGATCCATGTGTGTGGAAAAACACTACCAAGTCCGACACTGGCTTTTCAGTTCTTTGACTACCTTATTTCCGGCGAGCTTCACCTCTCATCAGGAATTTAAAGATTTCTTCTCTTTCTTTACTTACAGAACCCTCTACTTTCTCCTAGTGCATCAGGACTCTTCCTTTGTCATTTTATTTATTTTTTAAAATCAGCTTAGATTTCATTACTTGTAATTTCAGTGCCATATCATTTCTTCTTCTACCTGTGTGATACATCCTTAACTCTTAAGGTAGCAGTTAATGTCTTCTCTGTGCCTTTTCGTGATGAATGCCTGAACATTGCTAGAGAAAGTCACACAAAGGCAGATTAATTCCACTATAAATTCATTATCACAGATTTTAATTGGGACCTTAATACTGTCTAGCAATTCCTCTAATTTTTTAAGTGTTCAACTTACTCTCTTTTTGCACAGCAGTTATTGAGAACCTTATTTACTTCACAAATCTTTTTACTTTCCTTGGGTGATCCCAGAACAGAACTAGGTGCTGTATTATGGAGAAAATAGAAGTCATCTATTAGGAATTTTCATTTTCCAGTTCCTAAACATGCAAACCTGCCTTCTATTGCAATAAAAGAGTATTTCTCCTGTCTCAGTTTAGTTTCTACTTGTACTTTGGATTTCATCTCATTCTATCTTCTCAGAAACTCTAAAATATTGATGATCTTATATCTTCATAATATATTCAACTAAACCTTCTCCATTTAATCTTTTCCATCAGCTTGATCCCATATCCCCCTTCTACTGCTATTCTGCCATATTATTCCCTTTCCAGACAAACTTTTTAAAGAGTCATTTTCATACATATGCAATCCCTAAAGCCCTTGGGGTCAGATTAGATTCAGAATTTAGAATATTTTGTGTTTAGAAAAACATTAACATGTACATATTATCTGTAGTATAATAGCCCCAGCGAATTGTGGAGCAGTTCCCTGTAATCAGACACATTGCTCTTTCTGCCCTGAGGTGTGTGGCTTGGCACTTGAAGTAGGATCAATAAGCACTATAGATAAATAGCCTTATGTCATCCATGTCAGATTTTGCTTCCAAGTGAGTTATTAAAATAACAAAACCCAAAACTTTAATATTTCAGTGCTTTTGGATTTTGAAATTACAGATGAGAAGTAGTGAACGTGCCTTCTGTTTTCTCACCTTATATTTTTTAACCTAGTTTGGCTTTTACTTTTCTCACTATTTTCAGATGCTCTTGCTAACTCTACCAATGACTTTTATCAAAAGTGATCATGTCACCAGTGAATGCTTTTGGTCTTCATTCAGTTGACTGGCCCAGAGCCCCAGATCCTGGTGATGCCAACTCCATCAAACACTCTCTTCCCTTAGCTTCCTTGATAACACCCTCCCTGGCTCTCCTTCACCTTTTTGTAGGCATATTGTCCACTATCTT
Organism: Cacajao melanocephalus; assembly: GCA_963573385.1. Taxonomy (NCBI): domain Eukaryota; kingdom Metazoa; phylum Chordata; class Mammalia; order Primates; family Pitheciidae; genus Cacajao; species Cacajao melanocephalus. The sequence goes on along the minus strand of CAUYLG010056042.1, from coordinate 116,387 downwards.
GGCATTAAATGCTAGAGTTCTTTCAAGACTTCCTAGGACCACTTCTCTTCTTACTCTGTGCTCTCTCCCTTGGTGCTCTTGCTTGTGTCTATGTGTTCAATTACTGATTATGTGCTGATACAGCTCAGACCTCTCCTTTGAGGTTGACCAACATGTTCAACTGCCTATTTGACGTTCATTGCCATTTGGAAATCTCAACTATTTGGTCCAAATTCCTAATATGTCTCAATCTCAAAATTCTCCCATCCCTAAACTGTTTATTTTCAGATGTCCCTTTACTTCATCCTCTCTTCTCTCTTCCCCCTTCCCCTCACTTTTGCTTATCTCATTTTGGTAACTTCCGTCTTTTGTTAGAATAAGCATTAGGATCTTTGGTATGGCCTAAAGGTCCTGCACTGGCTGGTCCTGCCCATCTCTCCAGCTTCATGTAGCCCCCTTTCTGCTCTCATTCCCTCTGAAGAACTGTGCTTCCTCATACAAAAGGGCCATTATACAAGCTTCTCTTTCTGCTTGGAATGCTCCTCCTTTCTGTGTTGGTTATTATAATTTCTATTCATTTTCTCCGTCATAGCTCCATTTCTCACTTTCCTAGAGAAGCTCTGTAAGTCATTTGCCCTATCATCAAATCTTATGGCACCATATATGGATTCTTTATAACACTAATAACAGATTTAATTGTACTTAAAAAAAATCATTTAGTATGTTTTCCCCACTAGAATGTAACCTCTCTTAGAGCAACTGTTATGTCTGTTCTTCACCATCACATTTCCAGCATAGTGCCTGGTACGTAGTAGGCAAATAGCAAATATTTTAAATGATTTTTATACATTAACTTATCTTTTCTTATATTGTTTGTGGTTTCTGTATATGTATTTACCAATGTAGCTCATGTAGTTTCCGTAGTTTTATGTGGATCCAATCCTGATGGCATTCTTTCTGAAAATTATAAAGATAAATTTTTAAAACTTGAATGAATTATGTAGGGATCAAATGCAAAAAAAAAAAAATCTTTGAACTAGCTCATTTATTCTCCTCTTTTTTTTTTTTTTTAAAAAGATGGCATCTTACTTTGTCACCCAGGCTGGAGTGCAGTGGTGTGATTGTAGCTCACTACAACCTTAAACTCCTGGGCTCAAACCACCTTCCACCTTAGCCTCTCAAGTAGCTGGGACTATAGGCACTTGCTACCATGCCTGGCTAATTCCCCCATGTTCTTAATTTAGTTTTTCTACATTAACCTCTTTTCCCAGGTTCTTTGTAGATACCAGTATTTTAGTTAAGTCTAGTGTTGTGTGCAAGTAAAATATATACAATATTCCAGCGTAATTCAGCAGACTCTCAACTTGTTCATCAGTTCATAAATCTCACAGGATTAAAAATAGTTTAGCCATCTGCTAACTGACCAAACAATTTTAGTATTGTGAAAGGGCGTGGTAAGAAAGGGAGATATAGGGTCTAGGTAAAATGTCAGAACAAGGTTCAGTGTAGAAACTACCTTGTGACCTCTTCATACTGAAACTTAACAGTCAGTTCAAAATTAGGAAGAGATTTGGTGGAGGTTAAGCATAGGAGAGTCCTGACAATAGGGGATTTCCTAGATTAAAGTGACAGAATTTCTTTCAGCATTAATATCTCACTAAATTTTTTTAGGAAAAGATAGTATGTTTATAAAGACATGAATTCTGTGAAAATTATAATCTATAATTTAAAATAATATGTAATAGATTTCTGTATGTTACTAAAGAAATTAATTAATTGGCCTTTTATATTTTACTCCTTAATTAGGAAAACCAGTAGATTCCCAGTCATCACGAAGTGGATCTGAAATTGTGCCGAAAGTTGCTAAAATGACTGTATCTGGAAAGAAGCAAACTATGGGATTTGAAGTGCCTGGGTAAGACTTTGAGTACCTCCCTCACCCCCGCCTCCATGTCCACCCCCACCCCCACGTTTTGAAATCAGTATTGTCTCCTATTAGTCTATAAAAAAGAGACTTTCAATTTTACATAATGTGTCATTAGCATTGAAGTATCATATATCCTCAGAATAACATAGTACAAAGAGACAAAATGAGAAATTAGGCTTCATTCTGGCCTTATGTATGTGTATTACTTATCCTACCTCACTGTCAATTTTCTCACATAAATATTTTATAGCTACTTTAACATAAAATCTGATTTAGTGAAACCTAGCACTGTCAGATAGGGAATTCTTATACCACTAGGTGGCACAGGTAACCAGACTTCAGAGTGAGTCAGCAAATCATGGAATCATTAGTTAAATTTTGTAATGACTAAAATATTTTTAAACTCTTTTGAATTTTCATATCGAATAAATTGGATCATTGTGGCAAAGATGGATGATATGAAACACACCTGGAATTTCAAATATCTTGTGAAAATGGAAATCACCATACCTTGGTAGCTCGTGTTTGTTCTCATCACAGTCCCTAGAATCCTTCCAGGAGTTCTTACAGACAAGGGAAGTGAGTTGCTTTGGAGCCATTAATTTTTAAGTTCTAAAATTTTTCAGAATTTTCAATTGTTCAGTAAAGCTGTTACTTATAAATTATATGTATTTTGTCTACCAAATTGATAAAGACATTGTTATCAAATATAAACAATAGGTTTTTACTAGAAACAATAGATTTTTATATACTTTTTTCCTTTTTTTCTCTGTTTTCCAAAATTATTATATTTTTTAAGAAACACAAACTCAAGAGCCTTATTTTTTTCCCTTACAATATTCTTTTATCTAAATTAGTGAGGTATCATGAGTTTTGGTTGGGAAGAGTATTAATCATCACCTAGTTCAATTTTTGGATTTTACAGATTTCAAAGTCAGTGAAGGAAAGGACTCCTTCTCTAAGACATAGTAGGCATTCAGTATACATTAATTGAATGATTGGATAAATGAAAAATTTAATTTTTATTATGAGTAACTTTAGCCTGTTAATTTAGAATTCTGATTCAGTCTCAAAAATCTTCATGTATGTCTTTTTTCCTTCTGAATTAGGATTGGGTTATCAGAATCATAATTGCCCTTTTTGTCCTTATTATTGAGTGCCATTTAATTCTATTATGGGATTTTTCCATTGAGGGAGAGAGAGGAAATACATAGAATACACAATTTATTATTCTAAGGATTTTATATTCTTTCAAGGAAAGAATAAGTTAAGCTGGATAGTCTTGTTTCTCTTTAACATATCTGAGTTCCTCACTAGATTGTAATCTTTTGGGAGTGGTAGTTAGCTTTTTAATTTCTACGTCATTTTCTTTTCAACATCAGTCCCTAATATATGTTGTAGTTTTTAGTAAATCAAGTGTTTGTTGAATTAATGAATTAAAGCTCCACTGTCAAAAATGTTTATGAACTGTAGTCATTTAGAGATATCTCCCCTAAGGGAGATGGTAAAAAGGACTTAAGTTTATCATGTTGGAAGGATGAGTTGGGGTAAAACTATATTTTAATACTAATTCTACTCCAGTAATACATTTGGTGCCATTTTTACAAAATATCCCCTTTATACCATTGATTTTGATAGGATGGATTATATGGCCAAGGCTGTGGGCTTAGATTTTGAATTTCAGTTATATTTCAAGATATTTTCTTCTTATCTTCATTTTTTGGTACACTGTTTTTCTCTTGGGATCTTCCACATCTGTATTTGTGTGGTCTGAGTCTAGCTACTTGTCATTTCCACCTTAACAGACTCTAGCTACTTAGCAGAGATTATTTTTGGTCTGGAGTATAAAGAATTATGAAGAAACAGTTTTTCTGCCCTTCTGACATTATAGAACATCAGTCGAGTTGGTTTAAAATGCTTTCTTCCTATCTGCCTTCTGTAGAGTAACTTCTGAAGAAAATGGTCATAGTTTCCACACACCTCAAAAGGGACCGCCCAGTGAAGATGTCAGCATTGCTTCTTCTGATGTTCTTGAGACTGCTTCTAAATCTGCTAATCCACCCCACATAATTCAAGCATCAGAAGAGCAGAGTTCAGCCCCAGCGTCAGTGAAAAAGTCTGGCAAGCTGAGACAGCAAATAGATGTGAAGGTGGAACTGGAGAAGCGACAAGGAGGGAAGCAGCTCCTCAACTTAGTGGTCATTGGTAATGCCCTTTGTCTCTCTGGATCGTCAGCCTCCATGCCTTAGCCTGCCCACTGTGTGGTGGCCGCATGGAAATACTGAGTTTCTCCATAGGTGGAATGGACAGAAAGCGAGGAGGCACGGCCTCATAATGCTTTCTAGTCACCTGGGGAGAGAGAATGCCAAGTTACCAAAGAAGTCATTATACTTGGTTGTGGGATTTTTCATTTTGTGAACATTTTGAAATTGCCATGTCTTGTTGACAATTTTAATTTCCAAAAATCTGAGAAACTTACCCCCTCTGTGAAGAGGCATGCTCTTTTTTTTTTTTTTCTATTTAGATGTTTTAACTGTCATTTGATAAATATTGGTATTATTACTGTAAACAACTGACATGAAATGTTGAGTTACACATTTATGCAGTACCTCAATGTGAACATCTGGAAATGTACCTGGTATTAATCCTGAATCAATTTTCTTTAGGTCATGTTGATGCTGGGAAAAGTACTCTGATGGGCCATATGCTTTATCTTCTGGGTAATGTAAACAAAAGAACTATGCATAAGTATGAACAGGAGTCTAAAAAGGCTGGCAAAGCTTCGTTTGCATATGCATGGGTCTTGGATGAGACTGGCGAAGAAAGGGAAAGGTAGTCACTATATTTCACAATTTTCAGTTTGAAGTCATACAGTCTTCTAAAATAAGTGTGTAATATATCTCGAATTCGTAAAACATATGAAATACTTTAGAGACTATTTTTAGGAAATAGCTTTTAAATATCAGGGAAATATTTTGATTTTTTTGCTGTAATCTACATACTGTTTTTACTCTTCTAAATTTTATGGAAATAGATTAAAAGCATGTTTGTCAGAAACAAAGTAAAACAAAAGCCATGCAGAAAAAAAAAACAGTAAAAATCGTAAGCTAATTATTCTATGGGATAAGTTTCAGTTGTCACTTCCTTAAGTATATGTCAAATTGTCTTGGTTTTGAATTAAAATTATGAGTAAGGCTTTTAATTTCATGTCAGCTTACAAAGGAAATGTAACTGTAGTAAAACCTCTTTTGTCTAGAATCTAAGTAACCAGCAAATTCAAATTACTAAACAATTCATTTTTATACTTTATATATTCTGTTTTTATGAGACAATCAGCAAACAAGTAATTCTGTAGCTATAATGCAGTCAGTTACTTCCTGTCTCTGTTACTGTGTTGAGTGCTAATTTTGGGGAGATTCTAACAGGAATATGCAGCTACTAATATACTCTGGCCAAAGAATAGTATTTCTTTTAAAGTATTTTTAGAGTAACAGTATATATCATGTTAGGGTGGGAGAGCCAAAGGACACCTTGATAATGTCATGGCAGATATATCAACTGTGTCAGAATAATGACTCTTTACAAACCAAGTCCTGTGAAAGTCTTAAATTAACAAGAAGATTAAACTGTGTTCCCTGATGTCTTCAGTCTGATTATTGGAGATATATCTGGATTTTCATGCCTTTTTAATGTGTATTTTCTTGCAGTATTGGATAGTCTCCATTATAATATATAAGGTAATGCTCTGTAAAGCAGGTCACAGAATTCCTTACCTCTTCTGGTAAACTGGAATTTGTATCAAAATGTTTTCTCTTTCTTTGCGGGTGTCTTTAATTCTATAAAGTATTACAGACCTGTTTTCTATCTTAGTAAGAAAAATTAGCTGGACAGTTGCCAATTATGGAAAACAATGGAATTGTGTATGATACAATATTAGAAGCCTAAATAATTTTCATCTGTCAGTTTAACAAGTACATTATTAAAGTATGTAACTTTTTAGTTTTCTTTGTGTTATCTAATAAGTAGGTAAAGACGTTGAGAACAGTATAATTTAAGTTAGAATGGTTCACTTGAATTTACCTAGTATCTTAGTTGAGCTGGCAAGTGAACTAATATTCGATTTGAATCCTACAATGGTCAGTCATTTTAGGTTTTTTAATAATGTATCTATTGATTTGTTTTCATATTTTTGCTGCTGCTGGTTCTTTATTGCTCAGCATGATAGAAGTTTTAGAATATTTCTTCATTCCATAGATAGCAGATGCTTTCAGGTATATAATGGGAGTTTTAGCTCACCACTATATGTTCCTTAATAGCGTTTACAAAATGTGATATGTTGCCTGTCCTACCATGTTAAATATTTGTAAATCCCCTGTGCTTCTCAGATACTGAAGAACAGAAATGAGTAAATTTCATAACCTTTGGGTTGCAGTGACATTTCATATCCTTAGGGTTACAAATTGAAATCAGAGCTGGGTCAGCAGAGTATACTTAGGTCAGTCTACAGAGGATCTCAGAATAAGTCTTAGTTCACCATTATTCTGAAGGTACCTGTGGTCCTTAGATTATTGGGAATTATTAAAGAGAATTAAGCATCTCAAACTTGGATAGCCCATGCTTTCAGGTTAAACTCAAATGTCTTGACTAAGGAGACCCACAGTTACTTTATTGCTAGGGCAAACCTATGGTTTGTTATTCTAATTGTTGTACTCTTTCGGTAGTAAAAGGGAGTATTATTATTCATTACTTTGGATGATTTGGGGGCAAACCTCGTTTATTGCCTGCTTGATTTCCCTGTCTAAATTTCTGAGGCCTGGAGTGACTAAGTATCCCTGTAGACCTTCCTTAGGCCTTCTTATACAGGCTGAGCATCCCTAATCTGAAAATCTGAAATTCAAAATGCTCCAAAATCTGAAACTTTTTGAGTGCTGACATGACATGACATCACAAGTGGAACATTCTACATCTGCTCTCATATGACAGGTCACACAAAACAACTGAAAATGTTGCATAAGATTCCCTTCAGGCTATGTGTATAATGTGTATATGAAACATAAATGGGTTTTGTGTTTAGACTTGGGTCCCATCCCTGAGATATCTCATTATGTATATGCAAATATTCCAAATCCAAACAAATGTGAAGTTTGAAAAACTTCTAATCCCAAGCATTTCACTAATCAACCTACATTTTTGTGGCTGAAAAAAAGGCACTGTGTTGGTCTCCAAGCAGAATTAAATAGGATAAAAAGCAGTCTGCTGTTCATGTCTCTCCATTTCTTAAAAATTAAGCATCTGCTTTCATATCTCATGTTTCCTAAATATGTAACATACTGACCAGCCTTGCAAATGAAAGTTTTAAAAGCTCATTTCTATAACTAGTGAAGCATAAGCATAGCACATGAAGAAAATTACCTCTTAGTAGTGGTAATTTTTCATTTCTCTTTTCTCATGTGCAGTATTTTCCCCCCATTTAGGGTTGTCCCTATATATCTTTCTATGTTCACAATTTACACTATTTCTTACAAAAAAAATAAGGTAAGAGGGCATAACTATCATTTTTATTGAGCTCTTACTGTGAGCACAACTTTGTGTTAAAGTCATATGAATGCACTTCTATGATACCAGACATTCCAGCCCTGATTGATAATTTAATTATTCAAAACTAATGGTCTATAAATAAAATTTCCATTTTTACCTAAGAATTTAATGGTCATGTAGACTATTATTAATTTACTCTATAGCATTATTTACATAGTACATTCTAACCATTTTATGTTTTGTTTAAGGGGAGTAACCATGGATGTTGGTATGACCAAGTTTGAAACCACAACCAAAGTTATTACATTAATGGATGCTCCAGGCCATAAGGACTTCATTCCAAATATGATTACAGGAGCAGCCCAGGTAACTGATATTTTCTTCACGATAGTGTACTGATTGTACTTTATAAAATTTCCTGATGCTGAGGTTACAATTCTAGGATTTTAACTTTTAAAATATTTTTAAATGGAAAGTTTTAACCTTTATCAAGTTTGAACAAGAAAATAGCAGTATTGTATTTTTCATGATCTTTTTACCTGTACTTTGTAAAACCTTGTTAAATTTCTTACAAAGAAACAAAATGTATAAAAGCTATGAATTTCTTTATTGTAAAAGGAATGGTAAAGGACTTGAGGTATAGCTTCATATTTCCTTTATTGATAAGTTGGCATGAATATTTCAAAATCTGCCTTATGTCTTTCAATATATTCAAGTCCTATATCTTTTTAAAGAGCTTATTTATGCAGAAATAATGAAGCTTGGGTATTTTCACCCAATGGTTTATTTACTTTCTTTATAGTATTAAAAAACATTGCAATTTGTAAATTACGTGATTCTTAATAAGAATGGTACAAAAAATCAAATATAATTTGCAGTCATGCATCCCTTAATAATAAGGATATGTTCTGAGAAGTGAGTTGTTAGGCAATTTCATCCTTTGTGGACATATTAGTGTGATTTACACAAACCTGGTTGGTAACTTCTATTATACACCTGGACTACACGGAGCCTATAGCTTCAAGGCTACAAACATGTTTCACATATTACTGTATTGAATACTGTAAGCAGTTGTAACACAGTGGTAATTGTGTATCTAAACTGATCTAAGCATATTATAGAAAAGGAACAGTTAAAATAGGGCATAAAAGATAAAAGGTGGTCCACCTGTATAGGGCACTTACCATGAATAGAGCTTGCGGGACTGGAAGTTGCTCTGGATGATTTGGTGAGTGAGTGGTGAGTGAATGTGAAGGCCTAGGACATTACTGTACACTACTCTATACTTTACAAACACTGTACACTCAGGCGACACTAAATTTATTTAAGAATATATTTTTCTTTCATAATAAATTAACCTTAGCTTACTGTAGCTTTGTTTTACTTTATAAACTTTAAAATTTTTAAACTTTCTGACTCTCTTATAACACTTACCTTAAAGCACAAACATATTGTACAGCTGTACGAAAATTTTTTCTTTCTGTATAGCCCTGTCCCATAAGCTTTTTAAATTTTTTTTTTTACTTTTTAAACTTTTTTTGTGTGAAAAACAAAGACACAAATACGCACATTAGCCTAGGCCTACACAGGATCAGGATCATCAATATCACTGTCTTCCATCTCCACGTCTTGTCCCACTGGAAGGTCTTCAGGGGCAATAACGTGCATGAGGCTGCCATCTCCTGCGATAACAATGCCTTCTTCTGGATACCTCCTGAAGGACCTGCTTGAGGCTGTTTGACAGTTAACTTATTTTTTAATAAATGCAAGGGATATATTTTAAAATAATTATAAAGTGAAAAATAGTACATAAACCACTATCATAGTTATCGTTATAAACTACTGTACATAATTGCATATGCTATATTCTTTTATATAATTGGCAGCACAGTAGATTTGTTCATACCAGTATCGTCACAGATACATGAGTAATACATGGTGCTGTGACATTGTGGCAGCTACGACATCACTAGGCAATGGGAGTTTTTCAGCTCCATTATAATCTTAATGGGACTACCATTGTACATGCGGTCCATGGTTGACCAAAACATCATTGTGCTGCACATCACAGTAACTCTAAATGATTAAAGCAATGAAAATAGCACTGCATATATAGGGCATTGATTTCTTTCATAATGGATGATTACTGGAAAACAGGAAGAGTTAACATAACTTGGTTCTGTAACATGGCAAAAGTGTGACTTGAAGCAATTAACCATTTTCTGGGTTCCACTCATTAAAAGAGTAATTTTTTGAGGCAAGGTCTCACTCTGTAGCCCAGGCTGGCGTACAGTGGCACAATCACCAGTCCCTGCATCTGCAATCTCCCGGACTCAAGTGATCCTGTCACCATACCCTCCTGAGTAGCAGGGCCTGTAGGCCTGTGCCACCATGCCTGGCTAATTTTTAAATTTTTTGTAGAGACGGGATCTCATTGTATTGCCCAAGCTGGCCTAAAAATCCTGGGCTCAAGCAGTCCTCCCACCTCAGCCTCCCAAACTGTTGGGATTACAGGTGTGAACCACTATGCCCGGCCAAAAAGAGAATTTTAATATAAACGTTTGTCAACCAAAAAGGATATTGTATGAATATATTATAATATATATGAAGATAAATGAGAAATTATTTGATTCCATTTTAGAAAGTTGATATGTAATTTTAGAAGATTAATGGACTGAATGTGATAAAAGATTGAAATTAATTCAAGATTCATGGACTGAATGTGATAAAAGATTGAAATAAAGTAATTATCACTGTTAACTGAGTATCGAATATGGGCCGGACACTATATTAGGTGTTATATGCATTTAGTTTAATATAATCTTTATAACAACTCTATGAAGTATATATTATCACCATTTTAAATTAGTATGCAATTAACCCTCCATATGCATTGGTTCTGCATTTGTGGATTCAGTCAACTGTGGAAAAAAATATTTGTGTGTGGGGGGGGATTTCCACAAAGTTCCAAAAAGCAAAATTTGAATTTGCTGCATGCTGAGTACTGTGTTGAATCTATGCAAGTGAAGTGATATGTAGGCATTGTATTAGGCATTACACATAATCTAGAGATAATTTAAAGTGCGCGAGGGGAAGTGTGTAGGCTATATACAAAGACTACCCCTTTTGTAAAAGGACTTAAGCATTCATAGATTTTGGTATCCATGGGGGTTGGGAAGTCTGGAACCAATCCCTCACTGATACTGAGGGAAACTGTATGTCTCATTGCATTAACGAAAGAATACAATATAGTTTTGATTTTTCCTTATATGTGTATATGTATGTGTGTATGTGTGTCTGCGAGTCTTTTTTTTTCATTGAGTGATTACTTTTTGAATGCTGGCTATTGTAGCAAGCACTGTGGTAGGCAGTCTGAGAATACAATGTCTACAAAGCACTGATAGTTTAATGGGAGAGACAAACACCAGAACAAGCAGTTATAATAAAAATGCCTTTGAATTCTAGGACCTTGGAGCCATAGTTATTATAAAGATTGTTTATTCCAGGCCCAGGTGTGGAGGCTCATGCCTGTAATCTCAGCACTTTGGGAGGCTGAGGTGGGCAGATCACTTGAACCCAGGAGTTCAGGACCAGCCTGGGCAACATGGCAAAACCTTGTCTCTACTAACAATACAAAAAAATTAGCTGGGTGTGGTGGTAGGTGCCTGTAGTCTCACTTACTGAGGAAGCTGAAGTGGGAGAATCACCTGAGATCGGGAAGTTGAGGCTGCAGTGAGCTGTGAGTGAAGGGAGTGAGACCCTGCCTCAAAAACAAAAATCATTTATTTCCAACTCTTTCTGGAATTATGGTAGGAAAGGATTTTAGAGATCATCTAATTGAATTCCATTATGTAACAAATAAAGAGACTCAAAGAAGTTAAGTAACTTGCCCAGTGTGCAAAATATTGCAGTAGGCTTTGGGAACACGAAGCATACAAAGCATCTCCCTCACCTCAGGGAAATCACAGTGTAGAAGATGAGACGTGAAGATGAAAGGCTAGCAGTTGCACTCCAGGAAGAGCAGAGAAGATACACATTGTGAGGAGAGATCACTTTATTCTGCTTGATCTTCAAAGGCTTCCTTGAAAATGTGTAGCAGGCATTTGGATTCCCAAAGACAAGAGCTGTTGCCTACAAATAATATTAATAGAGAAATTACCGAGTAATTTTTTGGAGATCATAATAGGAAGATTAGGTAGAACATTTGTGGCCTTAGGTATCTTAATACCAATTCAATGAATTTCACATTTTAACCTAAGAAGGTAAATAGAGTTTTACAGTTATTATGAAAACCTAATGAGAAAAAGATTTTCAATTACTGAGACTAGGACTTGGAAGTTCAGGTCAGAATGTTTTATATAAACTATATTTATCCCCCAGTGTTTCTGTGAAGTAAGTACATTGATAACCCAGACAGGTTAGACAACTTGCCTGAGATGTAGAGAACAGTTACTGACTACAAGTATACGTGAAAGAGCCAATTTTCAAATTTATTGCTTCCGTTTGTACTCTTATCTAAGAATCCTTGATCAAAAGAGCTGGATCTCATTGAGGAAATTAGTGTTCAGCTTTATAAAATATGAAGGATTGGAAGTGAAAACTGCACTTACGAGTAAAGACAAAGCAGGAGTATTTAGGTACAAGGAAAAGGAAACAGCGATAGTGTAAATTGCCCCACCAGACAAAGTATATGGATGGTACTTCAATTTATTTATTTATTTTTATTTATTTATTTGAGAAGGAGTCTTGCTCTGTCTCCCAAGCTGGAGCGCAGTGGTGCGATCTTGGCTCACTGTAACCTCCACCTCCTGGGTTCAAGCAATTCTCCTGTCTCCTGAGTAGCTAGGACTACAGGTGTGCGCCACCATGCCTGGCTAATTTTTGTATTTTTAGTAGAGAGAGGATTTCATCATATTGGTCAGGCTGGTCTCGAACTCCTGACCTTGTGATATGTCTACCTCGGCCTCCCAAAGTACTGGGATTACAGGCGTGAGCCACCCAGCCCAGCCAGATACTTCACTTTAAATTGTAATGTTCTATTTTGAGAAAGTATCTGAGACATTCTTGACTTATTTTATGACCATTATGGTGAGGATTATATATTACATGTGAAATTATTTTATTATTATTATTATTATTATTTTTTGAGACAGGAGTCTTGCTCTGTCACCAGGCGCCAGGCTGGAGTGCAGTGTTGCGATCTAGGCTCACTGCAACCCCCACCTCCCGGGTTCAAGCAATTTTCCTGCCTCAGCCTCCTAAGTAGCTGGGACTACAGGCGTGGACTACCACGCCCAGCTAATTTTTGTATTTTATTTTAATAGAGACGGGTTTCACTGTGTTGGCCAGGATGGTCTCGATCTCTTGACTTCATGATCTGCCTGCCTTGGCCTCCCAAAGTGCTGGAATTACAGGCGTGAGCCACCGCGCCCGGCTGAAATTCTTTAAAAACTGGACAGCACAGTCATTCGGGAAGCAACAAAAAAACAAGCTGTTGTGGACTCTGTTCTGACCAGAAAGCAGGAGAACTTAATGATGTGGATGGAATATAAGAGGACCCTGAGAGAAAGTGATTATCATTAACAGTCTCTAAGTAGCTAAAGAGGGGAATGCCACGTGTAATCATTGTTCCTGGATTACACAAAAGTCGATTTCTGTGACAAACAGTTAAGCATACAAAGCAAAAGCTGTAAAAGAGAAAATAAAAGAATGTTCTTTAAAAAATGCCCCTACAGTGCATTGACAGAAATAATGATAAGACTGAAAAGGAGGAACACCTGTGGTTACACAAATTGTCTATTGCACATTTTAAAAGGCTGGATCCACATGATGTGGCATCAACACAAAAGAATAGTGGGAACTTGTAAAGTTGGTTTCAATAAGGCTAACAAAGAAAGTGAGCTAAGCTAAGGTTAGCTTGCTTCTTTTATGGGGTGTGTAATTTGAGTCTGAAAGAAATGTCTTTCTGATTCACAAGATGGTCCACAGAGGTTAGAAAACTTTGTTATACAAGGCTCTTTTTCAGTAGCTGTAGAGGATGAATACGCTGCTTTTTGATAATTCATTTATTTGCAGTTTTTCTTCATTCTAAATAATATTCTGATGAATATCTTTGTAAATCTATGCTTACTTCTCTGGGATATATTCCTAGAGGTAGAATTGATGGGAGGTAAAATATTCATAATTTTTAAGGTCTTGATACTTTTCATGAAAACGCCCCCTGGAAAGTTGTGCACCTACAGCCCCATCAGCAGCATTTGAGAATGTCCTTCTTGCCTATAGCAAATAATTTTGTCTTTTAAATCTTTAACAACAGAGCAGGGGAATATGTCAATGTGTTTTTAATTTACTTTTAAAAAAGTTTGGTTTCTACTGAATTTGAATTTTTTTCATGTTTGTTGACCATTTATATTTCTTTAGCAAATAGCTTGCTTGTATCCTTTAAAGCTATGTCTTCTTGTTTTCTGTTTTTTTGTTTTTTTGTTTTTTTTTGGTAAAGACTCTGTAGAGATTATAACTTTTACCTTATATGTTACAAATGTTTGTCCCTCTTTGTTTACTTCTTTTTGTTTTTTGAGACAGTCTTGTTCTGTTGCCCAAGCTGGAGTGCAGTGGCGCGATCTTGGCTCACTGCGACCTCTGCCTCCCAGGTTCAAGTGATACTCATACCTTAGTCTCCCAAGTAGCTGGGACTACAGGTGTGTGTCACCACACATGGCTAATTTTTGTATTTTTTGCAGAGATGGGGTTTTACAATATTGGCTAGGCTGGTCTCAAACTCCTGACCTCGGGTGATCTGCCCACCTTGGCCTCCAAAAGTGCTGGTATTACAAGCGTGAGCCACTGTGCCCAGCTGCTGTTTATTTTTAATTTTGTTTGTTTTTCCTCCTTTGCTTAGATATTTTAATTGTTATATAATCAAGTATGGACATTTTTTCTTGTTCTTTATGTCATTATTTTTGGTGACTTTTTTATCCTAAAATTTAATCCATCTTTGGGAGTCTTTTGTTTGATTTGCTTTGGTGGTGGTAGTTAGGGGCTTCCTTTAAAAATCTGACTAACAAAATTAATTGAATAATCTGTCCTTTAAATTAAAATGCTGAAATATTATTTTTGGTTTCAATTATTTTTCTTTTTTAGGCGGATGTAGCTGTTTTAGTTGTAGATGCCAGCAGGGGAGAGTTTGAAGCTGGATTTGAGACTGGAGGACAAACACGAGAGCATGGACTCTTGGTCCGTTCTCTGGGAGTGACGCAGCTTGCAGTTGCAGTTAATAAAATGGATCAGGTATTTAAGGGCTTTGTGAGGATTTGTTCAAGATGCTAATTAAGATGCTATTCTGCTCATATAGATGACCTCAAATGTGACTAGTATATATTTTGTTAGTCAGTTGCCATGTTTTAAAAAATAAATTCTCTGTTCTCATCTTAAATAAATGAAATGCTAGTAATTTTTAAGCAAGAAAATGTCTTATTTTCAAAATTAATTTTTAAAACCTAAAAATTGTTTTAAATTATAAAATAATACATGTTTATTATAGTGGCATAAAAGTATAAAAATCAGAAATAAACCTATATTTCCAATTCTCCTTCCCACCCAGCAAATTCTAACATTTCATTTTATATATTCATCTAATTTTTAAAAATAATCTTTTTATTTACAACATTGGGTTATCTGTTTTATTCTGCTTTTTAAAAAAAGATAATTTTCATGTCTTCTTGTGCATGTTTCCAAGTAACTAATAATCCCTGGATAAAGAGGGTGCTGTTTTAATGGCTCTATTCTATTTTAAAGATATAATTTTTTAAACATCTACTTTTGAACATTTCCTCTGTGTGTATTTAGAAATGGTTCATTCCATGAAAATTTCTGGGCCTAAGGGAATATACCTTTTAAGATTTGCTGAACCTTTTAAGATTTGATGATTAAAATGCCTTTGAGCAAAGTTCTAGTTATTTACTCCTGGCACATATGGTGTATTTACTTTCCTTAACTCTTATCAACACTGCTGTTATTACAAAATTGTTTTCCCAATTTATATATAAACCATGATTCCTCTTTTTTAAAAAATTTACTCCTCTGTGAATGTTAGTATGTGAATATATTCTGTATATTAACAATTTGTTTTTTCTTTTGGGAATTATTTATATAACTTGCTCATTTTTGGAACTGTATTTTTTTCTTATCAATTTGTAAACATACTTTATTTATTAAAGATATCACCCCTCTATCCTGTCTTAGATATCATTCCCAATTTGTTACTTTACTTTTTGTTTATGGTATGTCTTGGACATATACTCAAATTTATAAATAGTTCCTTTTGACTTCTGTCTTTATGCTTATGCATTTTCTTTTTTTTGAGATGGGATCTCGCTGTGTTGCCCAGGCTAGAGTGCTGTGGTGCTATCATAGCTTACTGCAGCCTCATTTCCTGGGTTCAAACAGTCTTCCTATGTCAGTCTCACTAGTAGCTGGGACTGCAGGTGTGTACCACCATGCCCTGCTAATTTTTAGTTTTTTGGAGCGATAGTGTCTCTCTGTGTTGCCCAGGCTGTACTGGAACTCCTGGCAACAAGCTATCTTCTTGCCACAGCCTCTCAAAGTGCTAGGATTACAGGTGTGGGTCACTGCACCCAGCCTACTTAGGTATTTTCTTACCCTGGGATCTGATTCACCTACCTTTGCTATTAGTTCCTTTATGGTATTATTAGTACACGTACTTTAAATTTTTCCCCAGCATTTGACCATGAAAAATTTCAAATATAAAGAAAAGCTGAAAGAATTTTACAGTAAGCACCCATATTATACCCACTTACTAAGACTCTACCTCTTCCTTGATCACATGTTGGTTTCTCTGTCTACTTCTTTATCCATCCATTAATCCATTTCTTTGGCATGCATTTCCATGTAAGTTGCAGACCCCTAAATACTGCAGTGGCATGTCATTATCTAGAGTTCATATTACATATACTTTTTTAGTCTATTTGGCTTGAGGGGAGTGCTAATAATTTTATTTTATTCTAGCAGTTGGTCCAAGCAAAAGGGAATAAAATACTCACTTTTCCACCCTAGATTTGAAATCACTTTGAGCATATATAAAAAATTCTAAATGTACTGGAGATTATTTCTAGGCTTTTTCTCTTTTAGGGAAAATTACTTTTAAATTGTATTACTGGCAAGATATCATATTCTGTGTTTTGATTTTAATAGATTTTATATTTATATTTTATATAGTCTTGATTATATTTCACTGCAGAAATTTAAATTTTATGTATCATTTTCTGAAGCATAGTTTTAAAAATAAATTGGATCTTTACCAGGTTAATTGGCAACAAGAACGATTTCAGGAGATTACTGGAAAACTTGGGCACTTTCTTAAGCAAGCAGGTTTCAAGGTAAAATCATTTTAAATTTATTTGTTATTACTTTCCTTAAGTCATGAGAGGAAAAACTAATACATTGATATTCTTATTAAATTTGTTTAATTCTCTTTGCTTTATTTCCTCTCGAATATCCTATATATAATATATTATTTGGATTATTTCACCTTAGAAAATTGCATATGTTTAACATTCGGGTTGATTTTTATGTAAGCAAAATACTTATACTACCTATTAAATTAGATGGTATAGGTTTAGGGAGGTCATAGAGGAACGTGGAAATTGATAGGGAGGAATTTGTCCAATGGGCATATGTAATATGCCTTTGTTACCAAATGCTTGAATGTTTTGGAATAAATTTGCAAGCTTCCCAAAATCAAAAAAGTTGAAAATTATTGGATCAGATAACTTTGGGGCTGTAGTTCTATGATTTCTATTACCTTTTAAACAGTACATGGTTGCTTTTGCAAACTTGGTGCAGTTACGGTAATGATGAATCTTTTAAGTTTTTAAAAAATGTATTAAGTTTCATAAGTCAATCTTTTTAATAGGAGAGTGACGTAGCTTTTATTCCTACAAGTGGTCTCAGTGGTGAAAATCTAATCACAAGATCTCAGTCAAGGGAACTCACAAAATGGTATAAAGGACTGTGTTTATTAGAACAAATTGGTAAGTATACTGCCATTCTAGCTTTACTGCATTATAAGCTTGTTATTAATTATTATTTAGAGTTCTTTATGGGAGATAGTCACATGTATGAAAAAGCATAGAATTTGTAGTCAGAGGAACTAAGTTGCCTGTTTTGTCCACATGTGCAATACTTAACCTGTTAGCTCTGTTTTCTTCAGTTAATGAAGCTAGTGCCTGCCTTACATATCTCATGGAGTATCGTTGAAATTAAATGAGATTAACATTCATTTTATAAACTGCGAAGTATTACTGGTTAAATATCCCTTTTCTGAAATGTTTGGGACTAGAGGCTTTTGGATTTTATATTTTTTTGGATTTTGGAATATTTACATTATACTTACCATTTGAGCAGCCCAAATTCAAAAATCTGAAATTCAAAATGCTCCAATGAGCGTTTTCTTTGAGCATCATATTGGTCCTCAAAAAGTTTCAGATTTTGGAGTATTTCAGATTTCAGAATTTTGGATTCGGATGCTCAACGTGTCTAATAGTGACAGTTCATTTGCTATTAGTAATAATAAAAAGTAGTTATTTTCAAGGAGAAGTGGCATTATAATGAGTTTATTGAAGTGAGTCAAAAATTTAATTTTAAATTAAACCTTGCCTTTTGCATTTTTTTTCCAGATTCCTTTAAGCCTCCCCAGCGATCTATTGACAAGCCTTTTAGATTATGTGTATCTGATGTTTTCAAAGGTAAGTACTACCTCTGCAGTGCTTCTTCAGTGGAGCCCCTGTTTCCCCATTCCCTCCTAACTTTTCCTGGACTAAGTTATAACAGTATATTGCCTTCAGAGTCTCTCTTCTTCATGCCCAACTAAGGATCACTGTCAAATTAATCTTAAAATGCACAGTTTTAGTCACTTAGCTTCCGTGTCCAGGAAAACCTTCAGTTTACTTACCATTTCTCATCTTTCAAGCATAAGAAAACCTTTTGTCTTTCTAACTTTATAGTGTTTTTTTCTACCATTAGATTCCTTTAGTTTTCAAATTCTTCAAGCAACTGGATTGTTCATTGTTTCTTAACCACGCCAGATGTGTTTATTGCCACACGTCTACCCATGCTTCCCTGTTGTGTCATTCTTTCCCTTTACTTGTCCATTTCCTACCCATCTGTAGCCGTCTGGGTCCAATTAGGAGTTAGATACACATAGGTGAAATGGGAAATGTAATATGAAGAATAACTGACTATGATGAAAATGCAGCTAAAAGATACACAGAAACTTTATAGGTAGGCCTGAGGAAGGACCAGCTTAGAAGGGGTTCAGACCTTGCTAGAAGAGATGATGTATTAAATGCCTAAGAATATACCTAACTTAATATAGGCAAGATCCTATATAGAAAACTATAAAATGGAAATACAATTTAAAAACTCAGTAAATAAAAGGATATAAGATTTATCTATTAGAATAATAACTGTAAGGATGTCATTTGTTCTCTAAATCTCCATTGTCACAGAACTGGCAATGCAGAGTGGATCTAGAACTGAGCAGCAGTGAACTGATAACTGGTGTGCTTAACTGTGCACGTGCCCTGACGCATCCCTCTGTATTCTCTGTACCCTCTGTCATTGCGCTTTCATGCAGCATTATAATTTTTTCTGTGCTGTTTATCCCACTTACATTATGAACTCCTTGAAGGCAAGTACTATCTCTTTATCTATATCTGCAGCCCTAGCCCAGTGCCTGGCACATAATACATTTAATATATGAATTAAAAAATGAATGAATGAAGGTGCTTTGAAAAAATCATGCAATGAAATTGAAATTTATCATTATCATTATTAGCTTCCAGTGTTCTAGTAATAGAGGAAATACACTAATGGTTTCCAGAATGCCCATTGTTTATTAAGAATACAAGAGCTGGTTGCTTTTATTAACAGTGTTTGCTGACTGTACTTTCTCACTTCCTATTCCCCATTCAGGCTGCTTCCTGGCTTCTTCCTACACTGCTTTCCTAAGTGTGTTCCTCCTGAGGTCATGAAATGACCTCTTGGTTGCCAAAGTCAATCACACTTTCAATTCTATCTTACTTGAATTTGGCATTGGTTTTGATGCCGGTAGCCACATCCACCTAGAAACTCCCTTGGTTTCTGTGACCTGCTTTCTTCCGTTAACTTGCCTGTTTCTCTGACCTCTGTGTATCTTCTCTATGGGCCCCTCATTCTCTGTTTCTTAAACAGTGTTCTGCTGCCTCAATCCTCTTCTTACTCTGCAAGCTCCTTTTGAACTGACATCCATGAGTTTCTCTACCTTCTGCATCTTGATACTTCCCAAATCTCTATCTTTAACCCAAACCTTTTGCTCATTCTCCACACACTGTACATCTCTCCTGGGAGTGTGTTCTTTTGAGGGTACCATTCTCATGGAATGTGATGTCATTGGTCCCCACTGGAATGCAACTTCTGCATGTGTATGTCTCATAGACACTTCAGATTTACCAAGCCTAAAATGGATCTTGTCTTGAGTTTCATATCTCACAGTTAATGCATCATCATCTCAGATTTTCCCCTTTCTGTCATTACTCATCACTTTCCTTACCACTCCAAACTTGTTATTCCTTATTCCCAAATGCTTGAGTTTATTCCCTTTCTGTAGTAAGTGTGTGCATTTGTATCAGCTTCTACTCTAACATAGAAATACCTCTGGTCACAATATTTGCTAGCTTCCTATTACTTAACTGCAAGATGAAATTTAAACCCTAAGTGTGATTTATGAGGCCCCTTTATTATTTCTCCCTTGCCTATCTCTGTTGCCTCTTGTCTTGCCTTTTCTTCATTATTCTGTATGGTTGCCTCCCCACAGCCCCCGAAAATGACAAATGGCTCTTAGCACATCCTTTATTTGGTTATGCCTTTGCACACAGTTTCCTGGGGCAGCAGTGTCTTCCCTTTTCTCCCTACCTATACATACAAGCTACCTAATAAACACTTATTCCTTCTTCAAAGTGCCCAGATTTCTGTTCTCACCATCATGGATTCTTTGGTACACCTTTCTGTTTCTATTGTATATTTTAAATTGCGTTTGTCTCAGGACAATGTAATTGTTTTAATCTTTCTCTTTACTAGTATAATATCTTTATGGGCAAGGACTTATATTTTTATTTTTTATCCCCCAAATTTAGTATAATGTCTGGTACTCAAATATTTATTATTTCTCAAATATTTGAGAAAGAAATGAACCTCTCTTTTTTGTAATATGAGTACTTTTATTTCCAAAAAAGAGTAAAATGTATGCCATATTTAGTAGAGATGTTAATTCTGAAATGATTATTATTTAATGTCCATTGAACTACTAGTTTTATATAACTACTTAGGAACTAAGTATAGTTAGTAATATTAATCATCAGATAACATTGCTGTATGAATCATAAGATTTTGGTATGTTTTGCAGATCAGGGATCTGGATTTTGCATAACTGGTAAAATTGAAGCTGGTTATATTCAAACTGGTGACCGACTACTGGCAATGCCTCCTAATGAAACTTGTACCGTAAAAGGTATTTATCTGCAAGATGCTTTTGCTAAACAAGCCTTAAGTTGAGACAGCAAATTTTTAAAAAGTGGTTCAGTTACCACTCCAAAGTAAGTAACCTCTTACTGAAATTGTAACTGACTGTCAAAATGATACTAACTGTTGAAGATGAAAATGTGAAAACATTAAACGATTTTTTTCTGTTGTGACTGTGTATGTATATGTATTTACATATCACATTCTAACTGTGGTAGCATTCTGTTTTTGACACTGATTAGAGTAGACTGGTTAGGATTTAACCAGATATGTATAGATACCTCACAGATACATTTGGAATAATATTCTGTAACAGAAATTAAATCTAGTCCCAGCCTGACCCTAGCTAGTCAGTAGCAAAGCAGCCTGCTACAGTCTGTTACTTTGAAATGTATATTTCAGAATAACTATAAATTAACAGCTTTTTTCATGTTTATGCCAAAAATATATGTATAGTTTATAGGAAGATGTAAGTAAGATTCAAATGCAGAAAAACCCAATGTTGAAAGGAAAAATTGAACTAGTAAATTGCCACAGTCACTGTTTCTGCACATAGACCTAATACTTTTTTTATAGTGACTGATAATTATTTCTGTGTTCTAATACATACATACATACATATTTATATATGTGAATACATGTTATATGTTACATGTATATGTATGCATATTATTATTTTCCAAATTTTGACTAAAGCTTTCTAATTCTATACCTCTTTTATTCTGGCTTCCAACTAAGCCTCTGACTTGTGAAGATCTGTTTTATACTATAAAATAACATTATTTGTAACCATTTTAAGCTGAAGTATAGCCTATTGGAAATATAAAAATTTTTTAGATTTTAGTATTTTTCCCTCTGTTGCTCTTAATTTATAGTTCATATCTAGAGTTGTACCTGACTGATTTATAAATTTGAATGTATATTTTGCTTGAATTATTATACTGTCTTTAAAAGAAGATTTCTTGAAAAGTTTAAGAAATTAATGAATATCTATTGAAGTTACATGGTTTAACATAAATTTAAAGATGAGTAAGGGAATGAAAACCAATTGTTTCCATTTGACCTTTTTATTTCTGCCCACTAGGGATCATGAAATTTCTGTTTTGATAGAAACTAACATGCACTTTAAAAATAGTGTCATTTTCTATAGATGTGTTCATTGTGTGCAAGTACAGCTCTCTGCTTTTGTTTTATAGTGACAAGAGCTATAATAATTTTGAAACACTATGTTTTTGGTATGCTAATGATCATTTTTGAGAACAAGAATTTTTTTGTGTGATCAAGAGCCATAAGTTAAAACCATGATCCTAAAGTTATCACAGACCTTAAGATTGACTCCCTTGTAGTCTCTAAAATCCTTAGTCTCTCTGAAAGTCTCACATTCTTTACCCCCTTCTCTCTCTATACTTTCCACACAGAGAAACTGGAAGCATTATCTTTAATCAGTGTTTGTTAAGAGAGAAGTCTTATCAGAAGCCCCAGGGAAGAACCACCCTACTCCTTGAGAGCCAGTCTTTTAACTTAAACTGACAAGTTCTCAGTCCTCAATTTCTCACTTTACTGCTTTTGCTTGGTTTTTAGGTTCTTGAATACACTCTTCTGTCTAAACATTTTTAGGTACTACTGTGGCTCTCTGACCAGTACTGTCCCAAAAGAAAGACTTGACTGAATCTACTATCAAATAGAAATTCTAAATTCCGTTTCTACTTTATTAACATGTCAAACTAATGGAGTATTAAAAAAGAGCCTCTTTTTGTAGTGTTTGTCCCATGATAAAAGTTTATTTTGATAATTGTTATATGTGGAATAGTGTAACCTGATTGAGGGAAAGAAGAACCAAATAATATAATTACGTTTGGAAAATGTTATACTTATAGTCTGAAACCTCTACAAATTTTTAAGCCAAAGGCAATCTCTATTATATGTAAATATCTAGCTTCTGTTTTCGGTTCCATATTTCATAGCAAAACTCAGATAGGGGCATTCTAAATTTACATTTTAAAACTAAATCTAGTTAGTTGATATTTAACAAACATTCCTTAATGCCACAATTGCTAACATGTTTGGGAGGAAGAATCTCTGATACTTGAAGAAAGTTATGCCTTCTTTTCTCAAATTAATGCACATGTGCACATACATGACATTTTGCATAAAATTCTAGATTGTCTCAGAGATCGTAAAGTTATCCTTGAGCTCCCTAAAAGTCAGAAACTCTCCTTGCTGCATAGGAAATGAGTATTTTCAGAAAGATATGGGTGGATTATAATTTACTAAAAACATGTCAACATGTCAGTCAAGAACTATCCACGGTGGTCAGCCTACACATTCTCTTTGTGAAGAGAATGTGGAAAGGAACTTAATCCATAAATGTATTCCATAAAATCAGAAAACACGAGATATATTTTAAAAGCCTTTGGATAAGATAGCTGAGTATTGCTTTTGGGAACTACTCTCTACGATTACCTTCAGGGCTATGTCTAGGTAAATAGATGTGTATCTCCAGATATATAGCAACACCTAGGATCATTTTTAAATTTTCTTATCACTATTTCCTTAATATTTTTCTTTTTATATAACCAATCATTAGTACGCAGATCTTTCTCTGGGAAGAAATTCTTTTTAAGCCAGGAGTAATTAAGAGGCCTGCTGAGAAGACCATCTGAAATTCTTACCTAGTGTACATGTCCCATAGGTTACTTGGAAAACAAGGATTACTTGTTTAGGTGTTTGTCTAATTAAAAGCAAAATTCAAGAGAAGAAAATACTGCTAGACATCTTCTTGAGTCCCATGTTTTATGTCATTTTGAGTAATTTGAACTGTTTTATTTGTCTGTATCTATTAATATACCAGAAATATTTGAATGAGGCCTGTTTAATGAATATACCAATTGTGTCAATGAGTTTAAAAATCTTGATTAAATAAGCAGAAGTCAGCCTTTTATGGGCAAATACAAGCCTCTTTATGTTTAGGGTGGTATTCTTGGAGAATCAGTTCTAGAGGAAGTGTGTTTTCCTCAACACTCACAGTTATATTTCTTACTCTCAATCCATTCATATTGAAAATGATGAGTAGTGACTGATGAAGCACAAATCAGCCAAACTCTGTTGGTTGTTATGGTTTGATATCGAGGTGTTTCACTGTATGCTTTGGTTCTTACTCATTTCCAGGAATCACTCTGCATGATGAACCTGTCGACTGGGCGGCAGCAGGCGATCATGTTAGTCTTACTTTGGTCGGGATGGATATCATCAAAATCAAGTGAGTGAGAAAATGAGTTTAAGCAACTGTTGTCTTCATATAGGACCTCACCTCTAAACACATATATTTTGCAGTCTACTAGTTCAATTTTGAATTTCATTTGACCAAAAATAGACGCCTGTGGAAATGTAAGCAAACCTACTTAGAATTTGACTTAATACATGTCAGTGCACATACTTGGCATGTGCTTTGAGTGAAAGCTCTAATGATGTAAGGTTTAAGGCCATGGTTTAACTCAGAAGGGAATATTTAGAAAAAGTCCCTAATTTACTTAATTGTTTTACTTTCCTTGTAAATGGTTTTGAGGTCTTTCTATTTGATGTAAATTTCTCCACCAACTACCTTTCTTCTTTTTTTGTTGTTCTTACAGTGTTGGCTGCGTATTTTGCGGCCCCAAAGAACCCATTAAAGTTTGCACTCGTTTCAGAGCCCGAATCCTCATCTTTAATATTGAAATTCCTATCACTAAAGGATTTCCTGTAAGTTTCAAAATGTTTTATTGCTCCTATTTTTATTAATTCAAAGTAACTTTACCCTAAAAGTGATAACTTTCTTTACAAGTGGTGAACTATATTTATTTTCAATTAACATTTTATTGCTGTAATCCAGAAAAATTTAAAATTGTAATTAGAAAATCATTTTTGTTTTGTTTTTTATTTTGATCCTTGAGCCTGAGGACTTTTTTAAAGGCATCGAGAAGATATTTCATAACAAATAGGATACAAAGTAATGATAATAAAATTTATCCAGAGAAAAATGATAGATACTGTGTTCTAAAGTTTACCCAAGTTTTTTAGGTTGAATCTTTCTGGGTTTCCATTTTGTTTAATATGTCGGTTTGCAGTTTTTCTGATAATAAAAGTAATAGATTGTTTAGAAAATTTTGGAAAACACATAAAAACATGGAAAATAAAAATGTTGTATACTTGCATAATCCCTAAATATGTATCTTTACATGTCAGTGTTTTTATGTAATCATATTATCCACCCAGTATGTGTATATACTGATATGTATTGGGTGTATTCTGGGGATCCTAGACATACAGTAAAGTTCAGTGGTGCTGAAGCAACACATTTAGACCCTGCATGCTTTAAGGTTGGTTTGCTAGCATCATTTGAACATATACATTTTATGTGAAGAGGGAGATTTTATACAATAATGTTACTTACCTTGAAAAGCTGTTACTTGTGAATAGTTTGGATTTTTTGTTTTATATATAATTGTTTTGAGATATTTGGGACCATACTCTTATAGTTTAGTATCTTGCTTTTGTCATATGACAGATGGCCATTTTCCCATTAGAATTTTTTTTCTGATTAGGTCATATAGTACAGATTCTGCATCACAATAACTTTCTCCATGATGTTTCTACCATTTGATGTATCTTTGAAATAAAAGTAAGACTTTTTTAAGTTACTGATAGTGGTTTAGAGGTTGGCAATACATTTATTTGGATCATTTATACTTATACACCTATATCTGAGATAACCATGTACTTTATAATTCTTTGTAATTATTTCTATATTAATTTGATCATGTAAAATTGTATTTTAAGGTAGTATTTAGGTATTTTACTTTCATAATTATATTCCATTCTTCCATACACTAAAACAGAAATAAAAGCTTTTTTTTAAAAAAAAAATGCTAAAAGCTTTTTTTTTTTTTAAATGCTATAGTTGAAGATACTTAAATATTCAGAATTCATGTATTGATTATCAAGTAACAACAAGTTAATTGCTGTGAGCGAATGGAACTCATTCATAGAAAGTAGTATGTCCTATGGGGCAAAGGAGAGGTTGGTTACAGCATGTTTTTACTCATGCAATAATAATATTTGCCAATGGAGAGGTAGAGAGGTCAGGAGGTCAGTAGTTACTTTGAATAGTGATACTGTCTTCCTGAGTACTGCAGTTTCTTAAAAATAAGCACGAATTGCAAGTTTTTCAGTATTCCCTTAGAAGATTCTACCCGCATATATTGATTCAGAAATACCAGGATCAAATTTTTTTCAGAAAAAATGGTCATATTTTATCAATCTACTCCCTATGGAAGAAAAACTTCAAAAAAATTATTTTAAGCAAAGGTTTCCTGAGCTATTAAAATTTTACTATTTAGGGACTAATTCCATAATATTATGTAAAGATATTTAAATTTCCCCTAATTTATATGGGAAACTCTGTATTTTTAGATATATTTTTAAATTTCAATAGCTTTTAGGGTACAAGTGGTTTTTTCCTTTGTTTTTTAAAATTTATTTGTCAATTTTCTTTTTACTACTTTTTACCAACTAGTGGTTTTTTATTACATGGATAAATTATATAATGGTGAAGTCTCAGATTTTAGTGCACCCATCACCCAAGTAGCATGCATTGTACCCAAGGTGCAGATTTTTTAATCTTTCATCCCTCTCAAGCCCTCTCCGCTGCTGAGTCTCCAGTGTCTCCTATACTATTCCGTACATCTTTGTGTACCCATAGCTTAGCTCCCACTTTTAAATAAGCACATATGCTATTTGGTTTTTCATTCCTGAGTTATTTCACTTAGAATAATGTCCTCCAGCTCTATCCAAGTTGCTGCAAAACACACTATCTCTACCCTTTATATGGCCAAGTAGTACTCCATGTTGCACACATTTGTTTTCTCTATCCACTCATTGGTTGATGAGCACTTAGGTTGAAGTCCAGTTTATTTTTTACTTTGTTGCCTTTGTTTTTGGCGTATTATCCAAGAAATCATTGCCAAATCCAGTGTCATAAAGCTTTTTGTGCTATGTTTTCTTCTAAGAGTTTTGTTGT
Organism: Cacajao melanocephalus; assembly: GCA_963573385.1. Lineage (NCBI taxonomy): Eukaryota > Metazoa > Chordata > Mammalia > Primates > Pitheciidae > Cacajao > Cacajao melanocephalus. Next base: position 89,313 of record CAUYLG010056042.1, on the reverse strand, counting down.
TTTTACTTTTATATTTAGGTCTTTGATCCATTGTCATTTAATTTTTGTACATATGTAAGGTAGAGTCTCATCTTCATTGTTTTGTGTGTGGATATCCAATTTTCCCGGCACCATGAGTTGAAAAGACTGTTCTTTCCCCTGTGGAATGGTCTTGGTACCCTTGTTGAAAACCAATTGACTATATATTTGTTAATATTTTAAAAATACAGGTTACCTAGAAAATTAAGGAAAATAATTTTTTTGGGGCCACGTAACAGATTATATAGTCCATTTGAGTTTATAAAACACTAGATAATTTGATTCTCATAACCCTACATGAAATATAGAATCCCAGCCTTTACCTGGAACCCTTTAGGCCAATGGTTTTAGAATTCAGAAATGTTAGAACTTTACAAAGGTAAATGATGCATGCAAGTTACATAATAGAAGAGAACAACACTCTAAAATCAAAATATTAATGTTTGTGTACCAAAACTTATTAACACTAACTGAGATAAATAAGATCTATACATTACCTCACTTCAGGTCTGGTTTTGCACTTAAATGGCCTTGTTACAGACTTAGGAAAAAACTTAGATTTTTAGTCTTTTGGGACTTAGGAATTGCAGATAAGTGATTGCGGACCTGTATTAGTATGGTTCTCATTTATAGAAAAGGAATGAGAGGTTGTGCCATGTAAATAATAAGTAATTAAGCCAGGACTCCTTATTCATTACTTTTACTCTGAAATTGAGTACTTTTTTTCCCTATTACGTTATGCTGCACATTGCTTTGAATTATAGATGACTTTCATTAAATATAATATGAATTAAATTGTTGAGATAGTGTACAGTCACTTCTCTCTGTTATTTTCATGTAATATTTTGTTTGAGCTACTATTTGTAAGATACTGAGGAGATAAAAAGACATATAAGACCTAACTTCGGCTGGGCGCGGTGGCTGATGCCTGTAATCCCAGCACTTTGGGAGGCCGAGGAGGGCGGATCACAAGGTCAAGAGATGGAGACCATCCTGGCCAACATAGTGAAACTCTGTCTCTACTAAAAATACAAAAATTAGCTGGGCATGGTGGTGTGTGCCTGTAGTCCCAGCTACATGGGAGGCTGAGGCAGGACAATCGCTTGAACCCGGGAGGCAGAGGTTGCAGTGAGCCAAGATCCTGCCGCTGCACTCCAGCCTGGGGACACAGCGAGACTCCGTCTCAAAAAAAACAAAGGAAAAAAAAAAGACCTACCTTCATGCTGCCACACCCATCCTTTGTCCACCCTGATTTTACCTGGAATCCACACATAGCTCACCAAGGGTAAAAAAAAAAAAAACATAATTAGGTTTGTGTGCTTCTGTTCTTTCAAATTTGGCCATGGAGACTAGTTCTAGTTCCTTAGTCAAACCCTGGCTCAGTGAAGTGAATTCTACTTGCTTACCTAAGTTGTTTGCTACAAAAGAATTGTTTCTTAGATATTTAGACTTATATTAATGTCACATTGGTACTGGTTAAGACTTGAATCCTTTGAATGCACAGAGATGTTTCTCACTACTTTACCATGCACTGTGGCAAGTTTTTCACCCCCAATAGTCAGTTTTTAATTCTTTTGGGATCTTTCTAGTTCTGACTCCTCAAATGCCATTGAAAAAGAAAACCACTTTGTCCTTTTGGAGTAATGGAGGCTCAGCTGTGTCTTTTTTTTTTTTTTTTTTAATTGAATGACTTGGTTTAGAAAGTTCCCAAAGTCTAGGATTGTGCATTTACAGCCCCCCTTGCATTTCTGCTTTCTGAATCTGCAAACTATTTTGGCTAGGAAATTCCAGAGTAGAAGTGTCAATGTTTCTACAAACAGCATTAAATGATACTTATAAACCAATTAAACTTTGATAGCTCTGATATGTCCTAGGAATTTGGTCTTTTCAATATCTCCAAACTGTAGACATATTGCATACTTAATGCTTATTGCACGCTTTTTTTATTTTGAGATGGAATCTTGTTCTGTCTCCCAGGCTGGAGTGCAGTGGCGCGATCTTGGCTCACTGCAACCTCCGCCTCCTAGGTTCAAGCAATTCTCTGCCTCAGCCTCCCAAGTAGCTGGGATTACAGGCAGCTGCCACTATGCCTGGCTAATTTTTGTATTTTTAGTAGAGACAGGGTTTCACCATCTTGACCAGGCTGGTCTTGAACTTCTGACATTGTGATCCACCTACCTCAGCCTTCAAAAGAGCTGAGATTTACAGGTGTGAGCCACCACGCCCGGCCTGCACACTTAGTGAGGGAGGATACTCAGTCTAACTATGTTCTGGTTTGGATTAGGGCATATCCAAAGCTTAGCTTCATTTTTCATAAAGTGAAAAGTTCCATTTATCTGATTTCTATAGGCCTCCTTGTAAACTCAAGTGGGAAGAGCTTTGAATTTGTAGTTTCAATGGACATAAGCCTAAATTCAGCTGTACGCATAGCATCATGGCCACATTAAATTGCTTAATGCTTTTGATTTTAATTTTCCTTACGTATAAAACATGGAAATAATAGCTTATATACAAGGCCATCGGTTAACTGAATGCTTACTATGTGCCAGGCACCACTTTAGAATAACATTATCTGATTTTCCTCATTTCAGTTATAAGGAACTGGAGGCTGGGGATTTTGTGGGTAGAGGATTGTTAAAGAACCTGCCCCAGGCCAGGTGCAGTGGCTCATGCCTGTAATCCCAGCAGTTTGGGAAGCCAAGGCAGGCAGATCACCTGAGGTCAGGAGTTCGAGACCAGCCTGGCCAACATGGTGAAACCCTGTCTCTACTAAAAATACAAAAACTAGCTGGACATGCTGGCGTGCGCCTGTAATCCCAGCTGCTCGAGGGGCTGAGGCAGGAGAATTGTCTGAACCTGGGAGGTGAAGGTTGCAGTGAGCCAAGATTGTGCCACTGTACTCCAGCCTGGGCAACAGAGCAAGACTCCGTTTCAAAAAAAGAACTCACCCCAAAGTTTACACAAATAGAGGTGATTTGAACCCAGGTCTGTCTGACTTCAGGGCCTACTAAGCTGCCACATTAATTAAATAGTACATATAAGTCATATCATACAATGCTTATACCGAATGTACTTAAAAATGTTATTTTCCTTCCTCTTTACCTCTATATTTATTTTATTCTGATCCAACAATGAATACATTAATTACTGTGAATATGATATTATCCCCCTTTCTAACTTTTATGATGAGACAATTCATATTTGTTGAACATCTACCATGTCAGGCACTGTGTCTGATCCTATTTAATTTTCATCACAATGCTATAAAAGCCTACTTATTTTACACTTGAGGAAACTGAGGTACAGATAGATAGAAGAGAAAGAGTTGACATTCAATCCCAGGTTCTTTCCCTGCTACTACTTACAATGATAAAAATGACATCAACGACAACATTTGTTCTAAATGACGAATTCTCTTACTTAATCTTTATGACAACCCTAAGATGTTGTTAACCCTCCATCATTACAGAGGAAACAGCTGGCAGTTTGTGCACTGAACTAAAGATGATACAGTAATTGGTGGAGTAGAAATTTGAAATGCCTCTCATGACTTTTTTCCCTCTTAGTAAGTTAAGTAACCACCTGATTAGAGTGGTGGGCCCTAGAGAAAGCACTGGAGATCCTGAAAGACTCCAAGCAGTAGTGCTGAATTGAAGATAATTAAGTGTTAAGTGCCAAAAGAAAAGGCCAGAGATGCTATGGAAGCAGATTTTTAGTGTTATAATTTTTTGTTTTAGGTGCTGTTACACTACCAAACTGTCAGTGAACCCGCCGTTATTAAACGATTGATTAGTGTCTTAAACAAAAGCACGGGTGAAGTCACAAAGAAAAAGCCTAAGTGAGTGTTTTAATGCAGGAATGATAAGCATTTTAAACACATTTTTTAAAGATCGACTCATTTGTATAGTATTTCTCTTTGTGGTAAGTGAAACCCATTTTTACTTGTTCCAGAAATTATATTTTTTTCAAGGACTAAATTAAAACAAACAAAAACAAGCAAGTATTTAAGCTCTTGTTTAGATATGAATGCTAGATATAAATATCTGTTATGTATGGTGGTGGAGGATGTGAATTATAAATAAATGTAAATATAAACATATATGTGTGTACTTTTTAAGCTGTAGATACTCTTGATGTGAAAATAAGGGCATTTCAAAAACCAGACCTATATTTTTAAAGATGAATTTGAACTATGTCTAGACACTGGTTCCAAATTTCAACTGCGTGTTTAACTTTCTTGTCATATTGTTAATAAGATCATTCCCTATGCTAAGAAGAAAATCATCTACACACTCTGTAGTGCCTGCTCTTTTCCCATCTGGAATTTTTTTTTTTTTTTTTTTTGCTCAAAGTCCACCTGGAGCCTTAATTTGTGGTGATCACCATTCTGTTGGACCTGCTGATTACCATTAATGTCCAGGCCTAGGTGTGACACTTTCCCATGGTCTAGGACAAGACTGGGATTTTTCAAAGGAAATACTTCCTCAGAAACTGAGTACTATAAATAAAAACAACATACAAGACTAGAGATGAATGTTGCAAAATAGATTTCTTGGCCACGTGTGGTGACTCATGCCTGTAATCCTAGCACTTTGGGAGTCCGAGGCAGGCAGATTACCTGAGGTCAGGAGTTCGAGACCAGTCTGGCCAACATGGCGAAACTCCGTCTCTACTAAAAATACAAAAATTAGTTGGGTGTGCTGGCCGGCAGCTGTAATCCCAGCTACTCAGGAGGCTGAGGCAGGAGAATTGCTTGAACCGGGGAGGCGGAGGTTTGCAGTGAGCGGTCATCACGCCACTGCACTCCAGCCTGGGTGAAAGAGTGAAACTCCATCTCAAAAAAACAAAAAACAAAAAACAAAAAAACAGATTTCTTACCCAAATACAAGTTAAAGCTAATTGCAGTTTGGCTTGGCTGCTTTAGCTTCGAGGTTTTCCTTCCAACTTCATCGTATGGGGAATAACATCCCAAATCCCCTTTTCTCTGCCCTTGGTGTTCCTCATCTTTTTTACACCTGCAGAAGAGGCCAAACATGGTTGGTGGGTTAATAGGCTGGCTGCAAGTGGAAGAGAAAATCTCATATTGCTCTAAACCCTTGCCTGTTCTCTGTTAAGAGGAAAGGGCTACTTTACCTCTCACCTAAAGGTAGATCTTTATATTTAACCCGAGTCTTTAGCTTCTGGCATGAGTGTTTGCCATAATGTTCTGAGAAACACGATATAACTATATGACTAACATTACTTGAGGACCACTCTTTTTTAGGCTCTGTTGTGAATGCTTTCACAAGGTGTAAATTCTTAGCAATCCTGTGAAGCATCTAGCAAGTGACACAGAGCTCAAGTGGTAGAGGCAGGGTTCTAACCTAGTCAGTTGGTTTACATAAATTATATTCTTTTGTGCAGGAGCCAGGCTGTTTGACCCAGACAATTGATTTGCAGAATTTTCAATCTGAAATTGGCTCATCATATATAATCCTGAGTCTTTTCCTCCATGCTCCTGCTACAAAGTCCTAGCTCAGTGATGGTAGGGTTTAACGTAGTCTCGTGTTTGTGTTTCCTGTCACCTTGTTTGTAGCTTTATCCTTTTATTTTGCACAACCATTTGGCCTTTCCCTTTTATTCCTGTTCAGGTACATAGTAGACTCTTGATTGCTTTATGAAAAATGGAATTTAATGTTCTAGAAACTAAATTCGGAACAAGCCATGTATATATTATATGCTCTCCTTCCTGAGGAATGAACTTAAAGCTGAAATCGTCCAAAATGAATATTTGGAATTTTTGGTGTATTTTTTTTTTAGAAACTTCTTTGATTTAGTCTGTCTGTCCCTGAACTAATTTTTCAAAAGGAGAGTTTATGATTTCTGTCCTCTGTCCTTCTGGAGTATATCAAAATTAAATTAGAAAACAATTCCAAAATGGCTCTTTTTAGGTTCTGCCTCTCTCACTAAGCCTAGAGATTTTCGTTTACTTATTTGTGTGAAGCCATTTATAGTCTGGCCCATGCCCTGTCTCCTTTCATTTTTTACAAGTTTTGTATTGTGGAAAAGCTACTTATGTGATTTTTGTCCTGAATTCCTGAATAAAAAGGAACTTTTATTCCTGTGTGGGGAAAGAGAGAGAGTGATTGATTGAGGGTAATCTTGGCACCAAGAGATTGATTGTCTTCTTTACAGATAACTTCCTAATATACATTCCACAAATTACATTTTTACCGGGAAAGATATAGGGTATTAATTCCTCTTTGCAAATACTTCTTTATAGAAATAAGCCTTAGTATAACTTTCTTTATTAGATAATTGAACTCAGTCTCTTGAGGGAATGAAAGAAAAAGCATTTCGTTCATGAGGAGGGGCCTTAAGAATTTTAGGCTATAGTGGTCCTGTAAGGGATAGAGTTATATTTGGAACATTGGTAAAAATGAACTACCTAATGTTTCTTAAATCTAGAATTACTCCTCATTTCTTTCAACTAAAGCAGAAAGTCCAAAGACATACATTTTCATTAAAAAAAAATCTTTTTCCTGTTTTTGAAAGACTTAGTTGATGGGTTGGTTGGTTTTGAAATATTTGTTTTTCAGATTGTTATTACTACATTTATTCACCTTTATCATATATTTATTTGTTCTTTTTTTTTTTTTACTTAATAGGTTTTTGACTAAAGGCCAGAATGCATTGGTGGAGCTACAGACACAAAGACCAATAGCTCTTGAGCTATATAAAGACTTTAAAGAGCTGGGGAGGTTTATGCTACGTTACAGTGGTTCTACAATAGCTGCTGGTGTGGTCACTGAGGTATTTTATTTTCAAGTGACTCATTATATATCCATAGTTATGATGTCTTTTCTTTTTTACCTTTTAGGAATAAAAAGAAAGCATTGAGGGAATAAAAGAAAAGCATTCATGAGAAGAGGCCTTAAGCAGTTTTTAGGTTGTAGTGGTTTTTTGAGGGAGAGAGTTACGTTTGGAAGATGGTAAAATCTTCAATGAGATTTTATGGCTTAAAGGTAACACAGTTATGCTATTAGAACAAGGAATTAGAATTTATATTTAAAAATTAAAAGAATGATAGGAAGAAAATGTTTGGTTTTATACTTTCTCATAGTGAGACTTTCAAATTATATTCCCAACAGTGATATTGCTCAGAATTAAATTAGTACTGCCTTTAGGAGTCAAATGAATTGGGGTAGTGATTTTGTTTAATAGAAAAACCTTCATTAAGTTTTTTTTCTTCCTGGCACGGTGGCTCATTCCTGTAATCCCAATACTTTTGGAGGCTGAGGTGGGCAGATCACCTGAGGTCAGAGAGTTCAAGATGAGTCTGACCAACATGGAGAAACCCCGTCTCTACTAAAAATACAAAATTAGCCAAGTGTGGTGGCGCATGCCTGTAGTCCCAGCTACTTGGGAGTCTGACACAGGAGAATCGCTTGAGCCTGGGAGGCAGAGGTTGCAGTGAGCTGAGATCACGCCATTGCACTCCAGCCTGGGCAACAGAAGCGAAGTTCCATCTCAAAAAAAAAAAAATTGCTTTCTGCAAAAAACTGGCTCTCATTGTCTTTGAGTGATTTATTCAACAAATTTAACATATTAGAATGTTTCTGCAACATATCTATTATATAATACAAGGTGCTGGAGGAAATAGCCAGAAATGAACCAGAAAATTTCAATGATTTAATTTCTTCTACACTATTATAATTAACATGAATCTTATGAACATTGTATATTTTAAAGGGATGATTGTTGTCTGCCTAAAACTAGTTCATTTAATTGATTATGACATAAGCTTTAAGTTGCATCAAAAGTGAGTTACACATATCATGAAAAATCTTTCTTTTAAGTTGCTAAAACTGAGTTGCACTAAGAAACTTCATAATTTATGTAAAATACATATGGAAGGTGGTGTGGGGCGGAGGTGAAGAGAACAGCTTTCATGCAAACTGCCCATCTGTGTTCTTGCTCCACCAACTTTTAGCGGCATAAATGCATTTCTCCTTCAGTTTGCCTTCTTCAATATAAAAATAGGATAATAGAATCTACCTCCCAGAGTTGTTTTGAAATGAAATGATAATGTACAAAGCACTTGGCACAGTAGTTGGCACATACAGAACATCCAATATTGGTAGATGATATCGTTGTCATCAACTTCACATCTAATCTATCAAGGCATTCTTTCTAAAAAGAGCATTCTAAAAATAAGGTAGAGTTGTTTGTGTAGAATAATGGAGAGATCATAGTAAATTACAGAAATAGCATGACTAGAAAGGAAGAAATTTGCCAAAGAAAAATATTTCCTCTTGACATAACAATTCTCTCACTGTAATTTTCCCTTTGTTGTTCTTATAATGTGATTGATTAAATTATAGCAAATATCTTTTTTTTTCCCAACAGATAAAAGAATGATGGGTCAGAATTTCTACCATGTTTCCGGATACAGTGAAATAGCCAACTTCTGTTTCAAAGAATCCAGTTATTAAGTCAAAGGAACAATGTACAATTGATATTTTTTTAGATGAGAGAGAAAAATTAAAGCTAAAATTAATTGTAAAGATGTATTAATAATCACCTCTGCAAAAATTCTAAGTTGCCAACTGGCAAAGAAAGGCTAGTATTAAAACAACTTTTCCTTGGAAATGTTAGTAAATTAATTTACTTTGCTGAGATTTATGTCAAGTGTCAAAAATAGTATCCGAAGATACTGAATCATCATGAAATGAACTCTACTTCCAGCCAAAGCACAATGTATTTGCAGTTTTCTCTTTTGATTCAATTGTACTGCACATATTTTAAGGAAATAACTTAATTGGGTTTTTCAGGCAGTTGATATTTGACCTAAGCTTTTTTTTTTTTTTTAATTAACTTTAAGAAAATTTGGGGAATGTTATAATAAAGGTATTTTGTGGTGAGCATAAGAATGTCCCTCCCCAAATAAGTAAACTTGTGAAAGTTTAATTTGGAATTAGTGGAAGCTGTTCCATTGATAGCCAAGATATTATTTAAGTTTTAAAGCCAGCTAATAAAATGCCTTAGTTTGAGCATAATACAAACTGTGTTTTGTTCTTTAGACATTTATGAAAGATTCTCTGCCACTAACACAAAATATGATTTAGGGGTTTTGTGGGATCTTTTTTCACGTAAGTTTCCTAGCTCTGGCACATGAATTCCTTTTTATCCCAATGGCAGATCCAATTTCATCTCATCCATTTTTAACCATAACTTGCTTTTCCACTAAAATTCTCACTTTTAGAATTACATCTACGATGGTCCTATCTTTATCTTGCTTACCTTATAGATTATAAGTCCCTTGTGTGTAAGAGTCATGTTTTTCTTTAAAGTTTCAACAACAAATCCCAAGGTTTACTTATTTGAAAACAAGTATTCATTGAGTTGCCTCCTGGGTGCAAGGAGCTTTAGAATAGATTTTGTCCTCAGCTGAACCTGGAACTCTGATCTGATGGACTGTTTATAATAAGCTTTATTTTTATTAGAGAGTAGCATGATTTGCATATGGATGGCTTAACATATACAACACCATTTCTTCTCCCTGCCCCTTTTCGTGAACCTGACATTATGAACATAAGCACTTCTTAACTGAAGCATAATGTCCATATGGTAGAGTAGGCAGATTATACATGTGTTGCTTAGTGAGTGATTATACAAGTGAACACACCTGTATATTTCTTTACCAAAATACATATGTAGTTGTTAGTTCACAGTAAACTCACTGAGTTAGAAGGTTTTATTTATGTATTAATATTAATCAGGAATTTAACAGATAAATGTGACAGAAATCTAACTTCAGGTGACTTAAGCAGCAAAGAAAAACTTTTGAATGACATAACTAAGAAAATTAGAGCTAGCTCTAGCTTTGATCAGTCTAGATCAAGCAGCTCACACAATGTCAGCAAGGACTCATCTCCACTCTGCCTTCCCTGGTGCTAGTTTTGCCCTCAGACTCTATGGAACTCTAGGCTGGGCACGGTGGCTCACACCTGTAAACAGAACACTTTGGGAGGCTGAGTTGGGAGGATAGCTTGAGCCTAGGAGTTTGAGATCAGCTTGGGCAATATAGTAAGACCTTGTCTCTACAGAAAAAAATTTAAAAACATTAGCTGGGTGTGGTGCCACATGCCTGTAGTCCCAGCTACTCAGGTGGCTGGGGTGGGAGGATCACTTGAGCCCAGGAGATCAAGGCTGCAGTGAGCCATGATCACATCACTGCAGTCCAGCCTGGGTGACAAAGCAAGACCTTGTCTTAAATAAACAAATTAAAAAACTCTCCAGTAATGCCAGGTTCTTAACAAAATGTGATAATTCCACATTTACATCCTCAGATCTTCCATCCAGGACAAGAACAGATTAGAAGAGCTTATCTTTTCCAGAAGTCCTAGATACATCTCATCATTGACTATGATTGAGTTTTAATTATTAGTTCTTCCCTAGGATATCTTATGTTTGAGTGTGAAGTACATATCATGCAGAGCATACAGCTAACAGTTGTGGGAGGGTTGGAAATTCAGGTTGCTGTTAGGAAGGGGAAATGGGTTGGGGTTTAAGGTAGAGGAGTAGAAACAGGAAACCATCCACTCTATATATCATATAAGACCATGGTTGAATTAAGAATTTTAGTTTACAATTTAGCATAAACAAATAGTAGTAGTAGAAATGAATGTGTTTATTCATTTCTTCTCCAATAGTGATTAAGTACAGTCTTTTTATTTGCATTTTATTGATTGATTGTGGTTGAAAGGAGTGGTGATATTATTTAGAGGACCCACTGTGTGAGAAGACTGTTGGAAATGGAAGGCTTGCGTTAATTAAGTGACAAAGAGGTACAACAGGCATGCCCAAGCTTGGTTATGGTCTGATTTCCTCACCCTGATACTTCCATCCACAATTTATAGTACGTTCATTTTGTGTCATTTTGCTTCAGGTATTTCTTGTCCTGACTCTTCTTTTTTATGGTTTCACTGTTTCTTCACAGTAATGGCTTTGTCCTCTGACTTTGACTCTTTGTGAGATTCTACTGAGGAGTTAACCTCTAGGATAACGTGGCTTGAACACATTACAGAACTGTGTTTTGACTTGTTGGTATTTATTATTCACACATTCATGACATTTGAGCCTCTCTACTATGAGAAATGTTTTAGAGACCAATTTCTAGGCATAGCTTTTTTTCTCCCATGAATATGCAAATCAATAGTTTTAACCATTGTTAAAATGCAATCATACTGACTTCAGAAAATCTGGAAAATACAGAAAATATAGGGAAGAATAAAATTAACCGACAATTCTGTCACCTAAAGGTAGCTGCTGCTAATATTTTCATGGATTTCTTTTCCATCTCTCCAGTGCAATTTTTCACATAGTTGTGAGCATTAGCCAAGTTAGTTTCATTTTATTATGTAATCAACATTTTTCAATAGAAATGTTAGAGGTATTTTTTATTGATACAAAAATGACAATTACAGATCCTGATGTACAGAAATTAGTGAAGATTAGGCAGTTAAAAAAATCAAGACAAGTAGGCCCAATACAAACTACTGAATCGTCATCTTCTAATTTCCCTCTAAAATATTTATAGAAATATATAAGTGGAAAAACATGCATTCTTTCCTCACCTAATTATGAGCCTGCCATATTCTGGGCACAGGAAAAAGCTCTGGGGCTTGGGTCTTCATCAAAAAGAGATAATTCAAAACTTTAAACTTAAGATTGGAGTGGAAGTGATGGTAGAAAATTCTGCAGCAAGCATTTGTTGATGCTTATCATTTGTTGATGTCATCAAAGATCACCAGGGCATAATTGTAGTCAAAATTAGTTTTATTGATGCTTGCTGCAGCAAGAGAGACTGCACACCATTGGGGTGTATAGGTGCTTCTCAGTGGGAAGGTGTAAGGAGGGGCTTGCTAAGAATTTGAGCACATGTAGCTGATTTTAAGGAGGGCTGAAGTGAGCGAGGGTTTCTTCTGGATTGGGTGCTGTCAGAAAATGGGAGTGATTTTGCAATTGGGTATCTTAATTTTTATGTTGTGGGTGGGAGGAAAGAAAAGAAGCAACAGTCACCCATGTTAGCCACATGAAGAGGTTGGTTATTTATGGTTTGCACAGTGACTTTGTTTTTGTCTGTGCTCAGGCATGATTATCATTTAAATGATTCCAGACCTAAAAGGTAACTAGACTACAGGTATTGGAATTACTGGTTAAAGAATATAATATAGCTGGCTAAAATATTTAAATATTTAATATTTCCTTATAAGAGGTGGAAATGTGAGTCAACAAGAAGAGACTATAAAATGACCATATGTGTTTTAAAATCAAATATAACTTTTAAGTGTGAAATATATAAATGAAACTAAAAACTATTTAGATTAAATAGATACAGCTACTAAAAACTATTTAGATTAAATAGATACAGCTAAAGAAAGAATTAGTGGCTGGGAGGATAGATCAGCAAATTTACCCACAATACAGCACAATAAGATAAAGATATGAAAACATTCATGTGGAATGGAGATGAGAATGAGAAGGTATATATTATATGAAATTAAAGTTTCAGAAAGTGGAAATAAAGAGAATGGATGTACACTATCCAAAATTATAATAGCTGAAAAATTTTCCAGAACCGATGAAAGATACAGATTCACAAATAGAATCAGTACAATATATTTCAAGGATGGTAAATAAAAAGAAATCCATTTCTAAGTACATTATAGTGAAACTGCAGAATACCAAAGACAAAGATTCTAAAATTGGTCAGAGAGAAAAGTCAAATCTACAAAGGAGTGGGAATTAACAACAAACTGGAAGACAAAAATAGCAAGATATCTGCAAAGAGGTCTGTGCCATTCATAAGAGGGTTTGGTTATCCTTGGATTCTTGAGAAAAGGCATTGAAAGCCCTGTCTCTCAGTCTGTTCCAGCTGCTCTAACAAAATACCTTAAACTGGGTAATTTATAACAGCCATTTATGTCTTCCATTCTAGAGGCTGGGAAGTCCAAGATCAAGACACCAACAGATGTGGTATCTGGTGAGGGCCCTCTGCTTCAAACATGGCATCTATTGCTGTGTCCTCACATGGCAGAAGGGACACACACTGTGTCCACATGTGGCAGAAGAGCTGAAGGGACAAACTTGCTTCCTCAAGTGCTTTTATAAGGACACTAATCTCATCCATGAGGATGGAACCCTCATGGCCCAATCTTATAATTAAGAGGCTTCAACTCTTAATACTGTTATATTGGGAATTAAATTTCAACATGAATTTTGGAAGGACATAAATATTCAAATGATTGCACTCTGTCCAGAAAGGAAAGGCTCCCTGGCTCCCTTAGTCAGGCCAGGCCCAGTTAGGAGATAAATATATAACTCTGAGATAGATTCAAATACTGTTGAATTTTGATTTGTCTAATGTCTCTTCGGTTCCTTCTTGGTCCTTTAACTTTATCTGAGCTGCATAAGTTCTGCTTAAGGTAAGAATAAATGTGCTGAAGTTTGATTATTTGGTGATTCAAGTAGTTTCATTAGAGGAAGGGAATGTGCCAGGAATGAGGACACAAGAATCTGTGGGTTTTCTGATATACTTCTCATAGTATATAAATAAATTGGAATTTGGCTGTTAAATATCAACCTCTTGAATTTAGTTAAATGAGCCTATTCTCAGTGCATTGACATCATCAGATCCCAAAGCCTATAAGCCAGATATCAAACCATGGTAATTTCAGCAAAATAATGTTGATGCCCCATGGAGCCTCCTGCCTGACAGCATATTGACATTTTCATCTGAGGAATTTTATCTTTGTCTAGGCTTATTTCCTTAAACACCTTCTAAAATGTTCATTTACAAAAATTGAGTGTATTCTTAGTGATGAAGAAAACCCCAGGTTATCAAAAGCGTAATATTCAAAAGGTCTATATATTAAAATGAGTTTTTAGAAATACCTCAACTCATGTGACATACAAAAGACACACTTCTAAATAACCTAATGAAAGAAGATAATTTAAGATTATTTTCAAAAGTGAAGATATTAACCTTCAGATAGCTTTATATTGATGATGGTTTTCTTTTTGTTTTGGCTACCAGGAAGCCGAGGCCAAATTTGAGGCCCCAAACTGTACAGGATCCTAGGCATTTTTAAACTACCCATATCCCTGGCTTTATCTTGTTTGCAAGCACTTAGTTTTCGTTCTTCCCAACATTTTCTCCCCCCAACCTATTATAATGTGTGCATTTTTATTTCTGTAAGTCATCTTAAGTCATTTGTGGAATACAAAGTAATAGAAATAAATCAGCAAAGTAAAAAATTTTAAGAATGTGTATAATACATATACATATATATTATATGTGTATAGAACAAATATATCTATATGCATGTGTCTATTTGTATGTAATGGAAAGAAATCAGAGCATATCCTTAAATATTTTTTATTGTAGGCTTATGGGAAAACTAAATAAATAAGCATTTAACTAAAAAACCTGGAAAAGAAACAAAATGAATGTCCTTAGGAAATACACCCATGAGTCCGTACTGATAGGAATAAATGATTAAATAAATAAAGGGAGGTTGAATACATAAGAAAGGGTTTGAAATGAAGAGACAAATCTCCTTTGTAAAGGCATTTCAAATAATTTATATAGATATTTCACCTTCACAGAGGTAGAACATAACACTCTACTCCTTATGTGTGGGGCTGAGCGTAGTGACTTCTTTCCAAAGAGTACAGTATGGAAAAGCAGTGAAAAGAAGAATTTTATAGCAGAAAAACCTGACAAGTACTACTTCAGCCAGATGACCAACATTAACATCAACAGTTATGTCATCTTGATCATTGCATACCAATATATATCTATGTATAATGATGTGGTGAAGATGGCACTTTCCCTCTTTGGTCTTATTCCTAAAAACTCGTAATGCCACTCTAATCATGAGAAAAACAGGCAGATTTTAATAGAGGAGGATCCTGCAAAATTATTGGCCAATACTCATTAAAACTGTGAAGGTCATCAAACATAAGAAAAAACTGGGAAACTCATTGCCATGAGTACCTAAGGAGGCAAGCAAATGTAATGTAGTGTCATGAGTGGGATCCTGTACCAAAGACGTTAGGTAAAAGCTAAAGAAATATCAATAAATTGTGGATTTTCGTTAATAAGAATGTGTCACTACTGGTTCTTTAATTGTGGCAAATGTACTATTCTAGTATAAGATGTTCACATTAGGGGAAACTGGCTGCAGTATATCTATAAATATAAAACTGTTCTAAATAATAAAGTCTACATAGTTCTTTAGATTTTTGTTATATAGTATTTAATACAAGCAAAAGAACATTTGTAATTAATATATAGATTAAAAACCATAGAAACACATGAACTGTTCCCTCTACTAATCTAAATTAGAACTTTAGTAATAAGTGCCATTAAAGCTATCCTAATCTATCACAGCCTTTCCTCACTCCTATGGGGATTTTAACATTTTCCTTTTTTAAAAAAAATTTATGTAATTTTTTACATAATTTTTTATATTTAAAAATGTAATTTTTATGTAAAAAATTACATACATTTTTATGTAAAATTTTGTGTAAATTTTTAAATGTAGTATGATTAATATGAGGTAAGAATCCACTTCCATTTTTTCTGTTATGGATTTTTGGGAAAATATTTCAAATAAATGAAAAGTTCCAAGTCCAATAGAAACAATTGTTTTCCTAAACCATGTTGCCACATGATGTCCCATCACTACCGAATTGAATATCTGTTTCCTACAAAGTATTCTCCACAGGCCGGGTGCAGTGGCTTACACCTGTAATTCCAAAACTTTGGGAGGCCAAGACCAGGGGAGTGCTTGAGCCCAGGAGTTCAAGACCAGCCTGGGCAACATAGTGAGATCCCATCTCTAAAAACAAAAAATAATAATAAAATAGCCAGTCATGATAGTGCATGCCTGTAATTCCAGCTACTTGGGAGGCTGAGGTGGGAGGATTGCCTGAGCCCAGGAGGTCGAGGCTGTAGTGAGCCTGCTTGTGCCACTCATTCCAGCCTGGGTGACAGAGTGAGACTATCTATCTATATCTATCTATCTATCTATCTATCTATCTATCTATCTATCTATCTATCATCTATCTATCTGTCTTGCCCAACCACAATAATAATCAAAATCAAGAAATTAATATGTATAGATTACAGCTACTCAATCAGCCTCTATTAATATTTCACCAATTGAAACAAAAATGTCTCTAACCCTACTTTGTTCCTGCTGCAGGGAGGGCAAGGCTATTCTCTGACCAGTCTTGGAGCCCTGCTGAGTAGGAGTTGGGGAAATTCCACCCTCAGTCCCACTTCCACCACCTTAATTCTTCTGTGGATGGAAAACTGTTGAGAACATTACTTCCCCTTTTCTGGCTCAGCATCCAGCACAGGGTCTCACTGTGTCACCCAGGCTGGAGTGCAGTGAGCAGTGATTGTGCCACTGCATGATCACGGTTCACAGCAGCCTTGACTGCCCGGAGCTCACGTGATCCACCTCAGCCTCCCAAGTAGCTGGGAGTACAGGCATGCCCCACCACACCCGGCTAATTTTTTCTATTTTTTTGTAGAGATGGGGTCTCACTTTGTTGACCAGGCTGGTCTCAAACTCCTGGGCTCAAGTGATCCTTCCACTTTAGCCTCCCAAAGTTCTGGGATTATAGGCATGAGCCACCATGCCCGGTGTTAAAGAATCCACTTCAAAATACAGAGTCTTTTTCTGGGAGACTCCTGTTTGTGTTGCCCCCGAATCCCACTTGCCATAGAGAAGTTTATCTCCACTTTGTTGTTCCTGGCACCTTACAGCGTGTCAATGTAGATTTCTGGGTACCTATGCTGCCTAATGCTTATCCGTATTTAGCTATATACTGGGCCAGTCTTTGCATCTGTCCTTTGTTCTTGATCCCAGAATGAAAGTCTAAGCAGCCAGGGCTTCCTCCCAGGGTGAACAAATAAGCAGTGAACTCTGTGGCCTCACTCCTGGTCAATTGTATACATGGACCAAGAAGCCCATGTGATAGGCCCTGTGCCTCTTCTATTCTAGATATGCCTGAAAAAATCTTGTTAAATCTCTTGGATGATAAGAAGTGGTCCCTGGCCAAGTAAAACCCTTCCTGTGAAAATCAGTTTTTTAAAATCTTTCCCGTGGTCAAACTGGATCTGACCAGGAAGCCTGGAGAATCTTCTGCTACATGCGAGTTGAGAGTGAGGGGTCTCATACCCCAGTAGGTTTTGAAAAGGAAAACAATGCCAGTCACATGCATTTTAAGGTATTGTGGGTCAGAATCATTTCTATAGTCTACTTTGCTGAGCAATTTTTTCTACTTTGTATATTTGGCGTAAGGTACCATTTTCTCTGATTATCCTTGGCCATTTGGTCCAGAACCACTACATCTTAATTGATCCTAATGTCTGAGCCTTTCCAAGAGTCCAGTTTTAAATATCATCTGACTGTGGAGTCAGATGGTAGCTGCTTCTACAGCTTGTGGCCTTTGTAATATCAATTCCATACCCCTTAACTGGGTTTAAATTTTGTCATCTCAGCACTCTTTCCATACTGGAGGAGTTGTACGCCTTCACCCTTGAAGGCTCCACTGACCACAGCTTTAAGTCTTGCCTCTGAGCTGGGCTTTGGACTTTCACCTCCTTGGTTAGGGAAGTAGGCTAGGGTTGCATCATTAACATGGTATGTAGCTGCTGTCAGGCCCCAGGCATTTGGCCATGCCCTTTTCTTTGAGGAAAAGAGCTGCTTCTTCTCACAGAGGGCTCTATTCCTGTCTAGATATGGGATTAGTGCCCAGGGACTGGTATCTGCAAGACAGAGAGCATCAGTGAGAAATTTTGAAATTTTAAACAACTAAAGTTTTATGTCTGCTAACCAGGGTAGGCTTGTTCCTGCTGTGATTTGTTAGAAATTGACTCCAAATACAGTGGCATAGGAAAACACATATTTATTTCACGCTAATTATCACCACGTAATAAAACTGTACTCCATACAGTGACTCAGCAGTCCAGGCTGACAGAGGTTCTGCAACCTGTACCTGCCACCTGGAACACACAGCCTTCGTGGTCTACACGGAAGTGGGAGGGATAGTGGGCAGTCCCCCGGCAGGCTTGGCTCTTCCTCAAAGACCCTCGCCAGAATGATCCAAACGGCCCCACCTAATTGCAAAAGGGCTGAGGAATACTTGGGAGGAGAACTGTATATTAGAGAACATCAGGGGCGGCCTCCACAGGGGGCAGCTAGCATTTTCCCCCAAATGGCTGAGTTTTATATAAACATATGTGTTAGGTCTTATCTCTTCACACTTGAAACAGAATCCCACATACATCTTGAATTTCTCTCTTATATCTTGTTCCTCTCCTCACCCAGTTTCTCTAGCCTTCAGTTCTATCTCTTTGGGGATCCTGCAACTATCATCCCAAGACAGTGGTCCCATTCTGAGCGCCAACCTTGGAGGCCAAGGGCATGTCCCCAGATTCCTCAGAGTGGAGCACATACAACCAAAGAAACCTCTAGTGTTTCGTATCGATAACTTTGCATAGCGTAATTTTGATGTGTAATTGTACACAATGCTTCCTCCTAGGAGTGAGGCTAAGAAGATTGGGGTTGAGGGGGCGGTGATGGCAAATAGGCAAGAGAACAACATCCTGCCACATATAAGTGAGGGTAGTTACTCCTATAACAACAGGACTTACATTTTCATTCATTCTATGTCATGTTTTCAGTAGGAGAGAAGGATTATAGAGGAGAGGACAGAAGGCCAGAGAGCCAGAGAAGATTCTTTTAAATTTTTGTCTATTATTTTGTTGTTATGATATTGGAGAGAGGAGCTCATTTAAAGGCTGGAAGCACCAGGAGAGAGGAGAAGAATGAAGACTTAGGTGATGATCCAGTGAGCAAGGTTCTTGTGGAGACAGAAGGAAAAT
This sequence comes from Cacajao melanocephalus, assembly GCA_963573385.1. Lineage (NCBI taxonomy): Eukaryota > Metazoa > Chordata > Mammalia > Primates > Pitheciidae > Cacajao > Cacajao melanocephalus. The sequence continues at coordinate 70,346 of CAUYLG010056042.1, read as the reverse complement.
GGCATCCCAAAACAGGTATGTATTTGGCCTGGAATTACCGTCTTTTAACTGCCTCTCCATGCTTCTGCATCCACCCTCCCCTATTCTTCTCCAAAGCCTCATTGCCTGATTGCTTCATTTCACTCTCATGGCACTCACCATTCCCCACCCTGTGTTTCTCCCGAGTCTAGTGTACCCCTCCTAGCAGCCTCATGCTATTGTGCTGTGATTTTTTTTTTTTACCACTGTGGGGAGTTTAGAACTCCAATACACCTGGGGCCCCCTAAATCAGGATTGCCTTTCCCTTTTTAAAGAGAATAACTTTCATTCTATTAGATAAAAGCACCCTATTCTCTTTTATAATATTTTAGAGCAACTAGTTTTCTTAGAATCTTAGTATACTTAAAAAAAAATTAGCTGGGCATGATGGTGGATACCTGCAATCCCAGCTACTTGGGAGGCTGAGGCAGGACAATCGCCTGAACCCTGGAAGTGGAGGTTGCAGTGAGCTGAGATTGTGCAACTGCACTCCAGCCTGGGCAACAGAGTAAGATTCCATCTTCAAAAAAAAAAAAAAGAATGTTAGTTATATTAGTATACTTAATACCTCCCATTTATATATTTTTTTCAGTTGCACTCAAGGACTTGAGATCCCTGTCCTCACCATGCAGGACCTGGCAGTGAATCCACCCCTTGGGATGTGGTGGGTGGTAGATTCTGTTACCGTGAATGGGAGTACGCTTCACCCATGGGTCAGAATGCTGTTACAGGGACGTGGTAAGAACAGATCAGCATTCAGCAGAACACACTGGTGAGCAGATGGAGCCATCCAGAAGAACTCAGGAGCAGGTGATAAGCACATGCCCAGTGAAGCAGGTAGAACTACCTGGAAGTAGGTTCTTAGCCACTAGACCCAGATAGAGTATTTCATGTCTCTTCAAGGAAAACCGACAGAAGAAAAGTTGGTGCCAAGCTTAGAGAAAAGGCCTTGAGGACATGTCAGAGCTCAGGTATCAGGACTGGGGTCAAAGACATGGCCAGACTCTGAGTGAGGCCCATATCCTCCAGGGTTAAAGTCTCTCTCAGCCCAGCTGAGCGCTGGTTCCAGAGTCAGCTCTGGTTGACCTGCAGGTGGGGATCAAATGGTTGCACTGTGGACAAAAAAGGGCTGACAGGACAGAGTGGGAAGGGAGGGAAGGCCCAGTACGTTATGAAAAACTAGCAAAGGCCAAGCTTGAGCAGCCAGTGGCACAAGGATGCCACTGTAACTGACAGACACGCCTGCTCTGCCGCTGGGCCTGCCCTAGTGTGGGGAGTTCTGATCAGCACCAGGAACTCTTTTTTTTTTCTTTTTCTCTGCTTTGTCCATGTTGAACCAGGCACTCTTTAGAAGCACTGTGTCTGGTTTCTGTCCTCTTCTGCTGTCACGTGGCAGAAAACTCCTCTCTCATGCCATCCAGGGAAAAGTCCTTTCTTCAAAAAGATCTCCCTTCCATAGTCCTCTCATTAGAATCTTTTGGATCCTATACAAAAAGACAAACATTCTGATGAGTCCATCAACATTAGGCTGAATTGTTGGAGACCCAGGGAGATGGGCTGCAGGAGTCTTTTTGCGCTCACTGGGTGGGACTCGCCAGCTCTCAGCACCAAGCTCACTCCTTAGTACTTTGCTCTGTGCTGCCAGGGCTGGGCCCTGCGTATTTCTCACATTCTGTCTCCATCTGGCCTTCTGACCATGGGCAGCACCAGAAAGAGCCTGAGACTACCTTCTGTCTCCAGTCCCTGTCAGCGACTCTCTAGCAACAGGCAACCCAGCTCCAGCCTCCAGCTGCTCTGGGCCTCCCAGTAGCAGCCACACCACGCCCTTCAAAAGTCCCAGCACCAGCTGGGGCAGAGGGCGGGGGGCTCCCCTGCAAGTTTCTGGTTTCTCATAGCCCACCTCTTCCGTTTTGTCCTCCAGTTTAAAGGATGGCAGCTGCTTTTTGTGGTTGCTAATCTCTGGGTTATCTCAGCAGCCCTTCTATGCTGTTTCAGCTTTGTCTGGGTAAACATTTCCTGGCATTAAACTTCGAAAAACCTACCATGCTTTCTGTTTTCTGAATGGACCCTGACTGCATATGTGATTGTATTTATTTACTCATGTATGTATTTATAGTTATGCCTTGCTTCATGATGGGAATGCATTCTGAGAAATGTGACATTAAGTGATTTTTATGGTTGTGCAAAAAATTTAGAGTATTTACACACACTAAGGTGGTGCAGCCTGCTCCACACCTCAGCCAGATGAATGGCCTATTGCTTCTAGGCTAAAAACCTGACACCACATTACTGTCCTGAATACTGTAGGCACTTGTAACACAATGGTAAGTATTTATGTATCTAAACAGAAAATACATAAAATAAGGTGCAGATAAAAAATAGGCTGGGCTCAGTGTCTCACGCCTGTATTCCCAGCACTTTGGGAGACTGAGGCAGGCGGATCACGAGGTCAAGATAGCAAGATCACCCTGGCCAACATGGTGAAACCTCGTCTCTACCAAAGACACAAAAATTAGCTGGGCGCGGTGGTGCCCACCTGTAGTCCCAGCTATTTGGGAGGCTGAGGCAGGAGAATTGCTTGAACCTGGAAGGTGGAGGTTGTAGTGAAGCGAGATCAAGCCACTGTACTCCGGCCTGGCACCAAAGCGAGACTCCATCTCAAAAAAAAAAAAAAAAGATACACCTGTATAGGGCACTTATCCACGAAATTTGCTTTGGGTGAGTCAGTGAGTGAATGGCGAGTGAATGTGAGGCCTAGGACACTACTGAACACTAGACTGTACACTTAGGCTGCCCTCAAGTTATGAACAAATACTTTTCTTTGATAATAAATTAACCTTAGCTCACTGTAACTTTCCTACCTTATGAACTTTTCCATTTGTAAAATACTTTTTGACTCTTATAATAACAGCTTAAAACACATACATTGTACAACTGTACAGATGTATTTTCTTTATATCCTTTTTCCTATAAGCTTTTTTTCTATTTTTAATTATTTTATTTTTCATTTTTTTACTTCTCAATTTTTAAAAGAAAAAACGAAGACAAAAACGCTCACATGATCCTTGGCCTACCCAGGGTCAGAATCATCAGTGTCACTGTCTTCCTCCTCCACATTTTGTTCCACTGGAAGGTCTTCAGGGGCAGTAACATGCGTGGAGCTGCCCTCTCCTCAGATAGCAATACCTTCTTCCAGAAAAATCTCCTGAAGCACCTGTCTGACGCTTTTTTACATTTAACTTTTTTTTTTTTTATAAGTAGAAAGAGTTTACACTAAAATAATGATAAAAGTACAGATAACAGGCTGGGTGCAGTGGCTCATGCCTGTAATTCCAGCACTTTGGGAGGCTGAAGCGGACAGATCACGAGGTTAGGAGATTGAGACCATCCCGGCTAACACAGTGAAACCCCGTTTCTACTAAAAATACAAAAAATTAGGCTGGCATGGTGGTACGCGCCTGTAGTCCCAGCTACTTAGGAGGCTGAGACGGGAGAATCACTTGAAACCGGGAGGCAGAGGTGGCAGTGAGCTGAGATGGTGTCACTTTACTCTAGCCTGGGTGACAGAACGAGACTCTATCTCAAAAAAAAAAAAAGTACAGACAGTAAATACATAAACCACTAACACAGTCATTTATTATCATTATCAGGTATTAGGTACTGTACATAATTGTGTGTGCTAGACTTTTATACAACTGGCAGTGCAGTGGGTTTGTTCACATCAGCATCACCACAAACGTGATAATGCCTTGCACAGTGACATTACGATGGCTGTGATGTCACTCGGCAATAGGAACCTTTTAGCTTCATTATCATTTTATGGACCTTTGTTGTATATGGGGTCTGTCATTCACTGAGATGTTGTTAAGTGGTGATAACTGTATTTATATATACGTGACCAGTGTTTAAAAAAATCAGAAGAGATTTTCAACAAAAGCATAGTAATATGACCGAAAATCATTAACACAAAATAAAAGGAAAAAAAGTTTGAGACCAGCCTGGGCAATGTAGGCAAGACCCCGTTTCTACAAAACAATAATAATAATAATAAATTAGGCATGATGTGGCACGCCTGTTGTCCTAACTACTCAGGTGCCTGAGGCAGGAGGATTTTTTGAGCCCAGGAGTGCAAGGCTGCAGTAAGCTATGATCACGCCGCTGTACCACAGCCTGAGTAACAGGGAAACTTGTATCCAAATATAAAAAATAAAAATATAGATTCAAAAAAAATTATGTGTATGGTGCAAGGAATAAATCAAAGTTATTTTGAGGCAGGTGGGTCACGAGGTCGAGAGATTGAGACCATCCTGGCCAACATGCTGAAACCCCGTCTCTACTAAAAATACAAAAATTAGCTACGTGTGGTGGCACAGGCCTGCAATCTCAGCTACTCAGGAGGCTGAGGCAGGAAAAATCACTTGAACCCAGGAGGCGGAGGTTGCAGTGAGCCAGGATCGCACCACTGTACTCCAGCCTGGCGACAGAGTGAGACTCCATCTCAAAACAAAAACGAAAACAAAAAGTTCACCTCAGAACAAAAAAGTAACCTAGAAAAGGAACGTTAACAATTTTAAGCTGAGAGAAAATGTACCTCTTTAAACATCTTTATACTGCTCTCCTTCTTTTTACTGGGTGAGGAGATTGAGCTCTTGCCAAGAATGTGGTTATGGCTGGGTGCAGTGGCTCAAGCCTGTAATGCCAGCACTTTGGGAGGCTGAGGCAAGAGGATCATTGGAGCCCAGGAGTTCAAGATCAGCCTGGCCAACATAGTGAGACCTTGTCTCTACAAAAAATACAAAAAATACAGGCGTGGTAGCAGGTGCCTGTAGTCCCAGTGATTTGGAAGGCTGAGGCAGGAGAATCACTAGAGCCTAGGAGTTCACATTCCTTGATTAACGAGGCTGAGCATGGTTAATATATTCATTAGCCAACTGTGTTCCTTTACCTATGGATTGCTTCTTTTGTATCTTTGCTTATCTTTTCTGTTGGGGTGCTCATTTCTCTTACCAATTTGTAGAAACTCTCAGCTACATCATGGATCCGAACCCCCTGCTATATGTGTCATACATTTTTGGCTTGTCTTTATTTGCATGGCACACCTAGGAAGATGTGAGCACCACTGTACCCCTGGTTTGCGGATGGAGTGACGACTCTTCCAAGAGAAGGCAGCCAGGGTAAAGAAAAACAGAGGAGCAATGGAAAGAGGGCGTCTGTCTTCAGTCACCTCTGCAGGGTGAGCAGTCATGTGCTGAGGAAAAAGTGTATGACTTAGAGATTAAAGGACTACAGTCCATCCCTTGTTAACTAGGTGACTGTGGAAAAATGGTCTAACCTCTTCAAGGCTCAGTTTCCTCTATAAAAGAGAGGAAGTAATGGTTACCTCATATAGGACGTTTGTGTGCAGTAAATGAGTAAATTCATGTAGAGGACTTACTTTGGGGCCTGGCATCCAATCAGTGTTTGAGCAATGAACAGTTGACGGTGTGAACCCAATAAAATCACAGGCACCGATGCCTTTTGACGATTTTAAAGGACTATGAACACATAAGTAGCTGTTAGTTTTACACACAATTATACATGTCACATAAGGTACTAGAAGTCTGTGAAACATTCAGCCGACCTCTTAGTTCTGAGTTTGAGACTGGAATGCCCTCTGAGAGCGACAGCTGCCCTCCCACGTTCACTGGTTGGCAAAGGGAAATATGGGGGCTGGGATCGGGGAGACTCACTCAGGAGTCCAGACAGTGGTGGGACAACCTGAGTGCTCAGTCGTAAAGAGGAAAGGCGGAATTTTTCCTTGCTATGGCTGCAACAAAGGCACTTTTGATGCTGGAAAACTTCATAGATGGAAAATTCTTACCTTGTAGCTCATATATAGATTCTTACGACCCATCAACAGGGGAAGTGTATTGCAGAGTTCCGAATAGTGGAAAAGACGAGGTGAGTATATGCACTTAAACAAGACTGAAATGTGTTTATATGCTGGCCAATTATGGGTGACAATTTTCTAAAGGCAGAGAGAGTTGGGGGAAGATGTAGGATTGTTAAACATGATAGAAGGAAGATTCTGGTTCTAAGAAGGTTTACCTTGTGACTGGACTGTGTGATATGTAGAACAAATCTCTTGCTATATTCAGAAGTAAGCCATTTTTCTAGCCGACCTAACACAGCTGTGTGTGCAGTTTTTGTTTTTGTAATTCTCAAACATTTCTTAATCAGTGTCTGGTACAAAGTATTATTTGTAATGGTCACTTTGTTAAATATTCCCTTCTCTCCACCAAGCACTGCTTAAATTTACCACTATATCCATGGAATTTAAAAAAATGTGTAGATTCTTGGTGCATTGACCAAAACAGAACAATGCACAAAGCAACATAGGAAAAAAAAAAGAAAAATGTGTAGCTTTGCTAAAACAGATAGGCAAAAAACTATGGGCTTTGTTTTAGATTGTCTTCTCATAATTTGTCATGTCTTCAAAATACCTAGTAAAATAAAATCAATCATTTGAATGGTGAAACTCAAAATTAAATTCCCATATCTTTTTGGAGTAAATTTAACAGCATCTTTTTTCTTATTCAAAGTGTTTAATGGCATATGCATTACAATTTTTAGTGATGTAGAATTAATTTTACTTGGGGAATTTTCTAAAATATTTGATTAGCTATCAATTATTGCACTGAGAATGTAAATATATCGGGAGTGGTAAATGTAGCTGATGTATGTATAGTCATCTAATGCCTTATGAGTTATAATTTATTCTCTTTAAGGTACAAAGAACTAGATTACTTAAAATATAATTATAGCCTTCATATGAAAATATATGTTACATGCAAAGTTTTTTTTTGAAGGACACTGCTATTTTTTTCTCTTTTGTTAATACTTCAAATCTGTCTTGCATTAAAAATAAACCTTTAGACTTAGGGATTAATGTTTTCAAATGTTGGCTAATTCATTGGTTAAATTATAATCTGCAATTTTGTTTGCTTCAAATGACCTAACGCAGCTGTGGGAAATCCAGCTTTGTGTTTTCCACTCTTCCTTGTTTGCCAAAGTGAAGTTAAAAATGACAAACGTGCCAAATTCAGCTGAAATATTTCCTGCAGCTAATGGCTCATACCTTTTTAGATAATAGAATGAGGTATGGATGCACTAGCTAGTAGAGTAATAGATATGTTCAATTTCTCCGCAATCCAACTTCCAAATATCCTATCTGATCCCATAAGCAGATAGGATCAGATAGGATATTTGGAAGTTGGATTGCTGGCCTGAAAAATATGGTTACCATACAAACCGCATGTCCAATTTCCCAAAACATCACTCAGAAAAATGTTGCTGGCACTGCTAACAGTGGCTCCCATTTATTAAGCTTTTGCTATGTGCTTTGCAGTCATTACACCCTTTTAAAAATAATTTAAAAATTGATACATAATAATTGTACATCTTTATGAGCATATGTGACATTTTAATACATGCATACAGTGTGTCGTGATCAAATCAGGGTAATTAGGATCTCTATCACATTAAACTCTGATCATTTCTTTTTGTTGGGGACATTCCAAATCTTTTCTTCTAACTATTGTGAAATACACAATAAATTATTGTTAACTATTGTCACTGTACTAGAACTTACTCCTTTTAATCATAATTTTGTATTCGTTAGCCAACCTCAGTCCTCTCCTCTACCCTTCCCAGCCTCTGATAACCATAATTCTACTCTCTACCTCCATGAGATCAACTTTTTTTTAGCTTCCAATATGAGTGAGAACATGTGATATTTGCGTTTTTGTGCCTGGCTTATTTCACTTGACATAATATCCTCCAGCTCAAATTGTGTTGCTGCAAATGACAGGATTTTGTTCCTTTTTATGGCTGAATAATATTCCATTGTGTGTATATACCATATTTTCTTTATCCATTTATCTATTGATGGACATTAGGTTGAGTCCATATCTTGACTATTGTAAATGGCACTGCAATAAACATGGGGGTACAGGTATACTGATTTCCTTTTCTTTGGATAAATTCCCAGTAGTAGGATTGCTGGATCATATGGTTGTTCTAATTTTATTTTTTTTGAGGAACCTTCATATTGTTTTCTATAATGGCTGCACTAATTTACTTTCCCACCAACAGTGTATGCATCTTCCCTTTTCTCTGCATCTTCACCAGCCTTCTTTATTTCTTATTTTTTGATAATGGTCATTTATTGGGATGAGATGATATCTCATTGGATTTCCCTAATTACTAGTGACATTGAGCATTTTTTAGATACCTATTGGCCATTTGTGCATCTTCTTTTGTGGAATATCTACTCAGACCATTTGCCCATTTTTAAGTTGGATGTTTTTGGGGGGGGGGCTATTGAGGTTATTAATCCCTTGTCACATGGATAGTTTGCAAATATCTTCTCCCATTCTATAGGTTGTCTTTACTCTGTTGATTGTTTCCTCTGTTGTGTGAAAACTTTTTAGCTTGATGTTAGACGTTCTTTTTTGTTTGTTTGTTTTTGCTTTTGTTGCCTGTGCTTTTGAAGTCTTACTCCAAAAAAATCTTTGCCCAAATCAATGTCCTGAAGCATTTGTCCTGTGTTTTCTTATAGTAGTTTCATAGTTTTGGGTCTTACATTATCTAAGTCTTCAATCTATTTTGATCTGATTTTGTGAGAGATAGGGGTGTAGTTTCATTCTTCTGTATATGGTTATCCAGTTTTCCCAGCACCATTTATTGAAGAGACTATCTTTTCACCAATGCATATTTTTGGCAGCTTTGTAAAAAAAGAGTTGGTTGTAAATGCATGAATTCATTTCTGGGTTCTCTATTCCATTTCATTGGTCTATGTGTCTGTTTTTATACCAGTGCCATGCTATTTTGGTTACTATAGCTTTGTAGTATATTTTAAGTCTGGTAGTGTGCATCCACTAAACCTTTTAACATGGATTGTCCAAAGAAGCAAGTTGTGACAACCTAGAAATCTCTATTATGAAAAAAAAGAAGCAAGTTGTAATAGAAATCTCTATTATGAGATTTCTAGGTTGTTACAACTTGCTTCTTTGGACAATCCATGTTAAATAAGAAATCTTATTTTACAGAGGACAGTGCTAACACTCTCATCTCTGATGCTTAGATCCATGGTCATGTGCATACATGTGCACACACACATGCACACCTGTGTGCATAGCACATTTGCATTATAGCATTGCGGTCATAAGCACATACTAGAGTCAGACTGCCTGGTTCAAAGACACTCCACCACTTGCTATTTATAGCCTTGACTTAGAGCTGAACTTCTTCATGCCTCAATCTCCTCATCTATAAAATGAGGATAATAATGATGTCTACTTTATAGTGTTATTCTGAGGATTAAACAGACTCATATGTGTTAAGCCCTTAGTGCTTGGCTTAACATATAGTAAATGCTTTCTATGTGTTAGCTTATATGCATATTATTGTATATAGTACTTAATATGTATTCTGTATTACATGGACATAAGATGTGCTATAAGGCAACTTAGAAAATATTAGTGAACTTGAATTTTCTGAATAGCAAAAAGATCAGATTTTTACATTGACTGGAGGAATTCACCCTTTGCTTGCTGGCTGGCAGTGGGGCTTCCTCATGGCTGTAGCTGGTGGTGGAGGTCACCAAAGCCATCTCTTCCCCCATCCTGTCTGCAGATCCACATTAGAGATTTAGTTTTTGAGGTGAAGCCACCATATTTCTAGAAATTTCTAATTAAGATGAGAATCATTTGATACTTTGCTTCAGCTCAGCTGAAAGTGACTGTGTTAGTTCATTCTCATGCTGCTATGAAGATACTACCCGAGACTGAGAATTTATACAGGAAAGAGGTTTAATTGATTCACAGTTCTGCATGGCCTGGGAGGCCTCAGGAAACTTACAATCATGGCAGAAGGGGAAGCAGACATGTCTGGTGGCAGGTAAGACAGCATGTGAGGCCAAGGAAAAACAACCATTTCTAAAACCGTCAGATCTCATGAGAATTCACTCACTACCATGAAAATAGCATGGGGGAACCTGCCCTCACAATCCAATCACTTTCCTCCCTTGACACATGGGTATTATAATTCAAAATGAGATTTGGGTGGGGACACAAAGCCTAATCGTATCAGTGACTTTGCATGAGGAAAATGAAGGAGGAGTGCAGGTCAGGTTTTGCATGAGGGCTAGCACAGGCTCAGGCAGCTAGATTGCTTCAGGTCGAGTGCTCCAAGAAAGATGCTTGTGGCCACCAGAAGCCTCTGGAAAAGGATTCTGAGTCTGAGCTAGGGCACAGTGGTTGAAACCATCTGTGATTATAATAATTTTTCATGCATGTGAGAAAGGAGAAGAGTGAGATGCGGGTTAGGGATCTGTTAGCTCTGGAGAAGGTATTATTTAGACATTGCTGGAGAGAAGAGAAAAGCCGATGAGGACTTGAAAATTATTTTGCCTACATCACATTTTGGCCATGAGTTGACCCTGCCTATACCTTCCCATACATATATCGTTTCCTTTTGTATATAACTCTAAAACCAGGTACCCAAGCCATCTGTTCAGCCACAAATCTCCTCTTCTTCAATAAGGTCTCTTCCACTGGGCAGAACCAGGTAGCACGCAGAGCAACCTGTGGTCCTGGGAACCACCAAAATCTGGGTCTGAGTCCTGATTCTGCCGCTTATTAGCTGTGTGACCTCTGGCAAGTTACTTGACTTTTTGTGGCTCCACTTTTTCATCTGTAAAAGGGGCATAACATTAACATGTTCCATTATATAAAAATTAGTCAATAAGTAATGAATATAATTAGTTATTTTAAGTGAAAATGACAGTGTGAGGATGTGATTTCACCCAAAATTTTTGACCTTATAAGACATGTCAGAGCTGAGTTAGAAGCTTTAGAGATTCCACATACCTAGATTAGTTTTCTTCTTCTACACTATATATATTATATATACTATATATTATACATACTATATATTATATATGTGTAATGTATACTTTTTTTGAGACAGGGTCCAACTGTGTCACCTAGGCAGGAGTGCAGTGGCACAATTACAGCTCACTACAGCCTCTACCTCCTGGGCTCAAGTAATCCTCCCATCTCAGCCTCCTGAGTAATTGGGACTACAGGCATGCACCACACCCAACTAACTTTAAAAAAAAAAACTTTGTGTAGATACCAGGTGTCACTATATTGACCAGGCTGGTCTTGAACTCCTAGGCTCAAGTGATTCTCCCAACCCAGCCTCCCAAAATGCTAAGATGATAGGCATGAGCCACCCCTCCTGGCCCACAATATTTTTAAAAATTCTAGTTTCTGAAGTGATTGATTGAAAATGTACATCTGTTAAAATTCAAATAGCTTCTTTCTAACAATCTGATTGCCACATTCTGGATGCATTGGTTGAAATGGAGTGTGTTTGTTTCTATGGTTCCACTCCTTTGCTGGTCATGTAAACACCTGTGTCATCTACTTTGTGGGTGGCTCAGCACTGGGACATGTTGAATATTCAAAATTTGGTGTGGGTGGGGCATGGTGGCTCACACCTGTAATCCCAGCACTTTGGGAAGCGGAGGCAAGAGGATCACTTGAATTCAGGAGTTCGAGACCAGCTTGGCCAACATGGTGAAACCCGTTTCTACTAAAAATACAAAATTAGCTGGGCATGGTGACACACACCTGTAATCCCAGCTACTCAGGAGGCTGAGGTGGGAGAGTCACTTGAATGCCGGAGGCAGAGGTTATAGTGAGCCAAGATCGTGCCACCACACTCCAGGCTGGGCTACAAAGTGAGACTCTGTCTAAAAAAAAAATTAGGTGTGTGGGGACCTGAGGATTCTGGTTCTATCCATTTCCTCGGGAGTAACGGCTTTAAGGTGACCCTCTCTCCCATTTGCTCCACAAAGATCGAAGCTGCGGTCAAGGCTGCCAGAGAAGCCTTTCCCAGCTGGTCATCCCGGAGCCCCCAGGAGCGCTCCCGGGTCCTGAACCAGGTGGCGGATTTGCTGGAGCAGTCCCTGGAGGAGTTTGCTCAGGCTGAATCTAAAGACCAAGGTGAGAGTGACCTCTTAATTGTAACATGGGACTCAGGGCATCTCTGATTATTCATGTTACCCCTCCTGGGGCCACTGGGCCAGCCCATGCACCTGCTCCTCTGGCAATAGTAGAAGTGGAGAGCAAACCCTCCCCTGCTCCAGGCCTGGGAAGGCCAAGACTTGCAGCTGGCCCGCCTCTGCCTCATTCAGGTGGCCAGAGAAAGTCACATGGCTGGATCCAAAAGCAGAGGGGCAAAAAAATATACTCCGACCATTGGATGAAAGGAAATGCAAATATGTACAGCAAAGGGCATGGATATAGGGAGAGATGAAGAACTAGGGCTGATCGGGTAGTCTCCTACTCATTCTAAGCAGAGAATTTCAAAGTAAAGATAATCCGAAAAGCAGTGACACAGTCAGATTATTTAGGATGTTTTCTGATATGTCATTCACCGTTCCACTCCTGACACATTTTCTCATTTTTTTCCCCACTTTTTCCCAGAGGTCAGGGTAACGGAGTAAATACCTGTAAATTTTTGCAAGAATATCTGTTAGGATAAGCCAAGAGTTTTTTGTTTGTTTGTTTGTTTTGAGATGAAGTCTCACTCTGCCACCAGGCTGGAGTGCAGTGGTGGGATCTCGGCTCACTGCAACCTCCGCCTCCTGGGTTCAAGTGATTCTCCTGCCTCAGCCTTCAGAGGAGCTGGGACTACAGGTGTGTGCCACCACACCCAGCTAATTTTTGTGTTTTTAATAGAGACGGGGTTTCACCGTGTTAGCCAGGATGGTCTTGATCTCCTGACCTTGTGATCTGCCTACCTCGGCCTCCCAAAAGAGTTTTAAAAATTACATGTGTGCTATAAACCAACCAAAAAATTAGGAAGCACCCTGAGTCCAAGCCCTTAGAACAAAAATAGTTATCTGCTGGTGTTCCTGGCCAGTCTCCCTGCATCGCTAAAGAAAACTCAGTAACAGTTCAGGTCAGCTTATGTTTTTCTTTCTGTTCTATCTAGGAGTTAGGATGAGCAGGGCATGTGATGGGTGAGCAGGTGTCACACAGCATCCCGTGCCAGGGCGTTCCGAGCTGTCCTTCTGATGACTCTACCATGTGTTGGAAGGTCATGAAATATACATCACATGTGTATAAAAGAGTTTTGTTTTGTGATGTGCAAATATGACTGTCCTAACCCCCATATTTCAATGCCTTTGTCATAGGTAGAAAGCCTGGTGATTTTGAATTGTTAGAGTTTGTGTGGGTGAAGTGGTAGCATCTGGCAAATTCATGATGAGAATGATGTGTTCAGTCCTACAAAACAAAGATTATTGACTCAGCTTAACCTCCCACCTCAGTTTCTAACCTTGTATCTAAATATTCTATGGTTTTATCAAACCATGATCAACTCTTTGTGAGGTCAAGGAATGCGTGCCCCAGGCTAGAAGGAATCCAGGCCGTTTCAGTGTGAGTGGGGACAGGACAGGTGTACGGTGAAAGCTGACAGAGTGTCTCCATCAGCTGACAGTGCTTTCTGCTGTTTGCTTCTTACAGGGAAAACCTTAGCACTGGCAAGAACCATGGACATTCCCCGGTCTGTGCAGAACTTCAGGTTCTTCGCTTCCTCCATCCTGCACCATACGTCAGAGTGCACGCAGATGGACCACCTGGGCTGCATGCACTACACGGTGCGGACCCCCGTGGGAGTCGGTAGGTGGCCTTCAGTGAGCGCCCGCCCCCCGGTTCTGCTTGCAGATGCTCACAGCATGCTATAACATTGTCCTCAAGGAAAAGGCCAAGGAAAAGGAAGAGCTGATATTTTTCTTTTGCCTAAAATCTATTGGCCTCCAAAATCTATTTATAGTCTACTTTCTTTGTGTTAAGTTCCCTACTTTATTTTTTTTTAAGACAGAGTCTCGGTCTGTCACCCAGGCTGGAGTGCAGTGGTGCGATCTCGGCTCACTGCAACCTCAGCTTCCCGGGTTCAAGTGATTCTCCAGTCAGCCTCCTGAGTAGCTGGGACCACAGGCGCATGCCACCATGCCCAGCTAAGTTTTGTATTTTTAGCAGAGACAGGGCTTCATTATGTTGTCCAGGCTGGTCTCAAACTCCTGACTTCAAGTGATCCGCCTGCCTCGGCCTCCCCAAGTGCTGGGATTATGGGTGTGAGCCACCACACGGGGCCTCATGTTCCTGATTTATTCCTGGAATATTGTCTTGGAAAAACATAGGGAAAAGAATGATACTAAGAGTAAATACGTAAATGCACATACCAGGATTTTGTTTGCTTGTTTTTTTTGCTACCTATAATTTAAAAAGGAAAAATCAGGCTGGACTCAGTGGCTCACACTGTAGTCCCAGCACTTTGAGAGGCCGAGGTGGGTGGATCATCAGAGGTCAGGAATTCAAAACCATCCTGGCCAACATGGAGAAACCCCATCTCTACTAAAAACACAAAAATCAGCCAGTGTGGTGGCGCGCACCTGTAATACCAGCTACTCGGGAGGCTGAGGCAGGAGAATCTCTTGAACCCGGGAGTAAGAGCTTGCAGTAAGCTGAGATGGCGCTACTGCACTACAGCCTGGACAACAAGAGAGAAACTCCATCTCAAAAAAAACCAAAAAAACAAAAAAGTAGAAAAAGTATCCTTGAGAATTGTGTAGGAAAGTCACTTAACTTCTATGTGCTTCAGTATCTTATATGAAAAGCTAGAATAAGAATTTACTTTCATCTACATATATGTATATTAAATAAATTAATAAGTGTAGGGCCTGTAGGATGGTGCCAGGTATGTGATAAATAAGCCTGGACTGAGAATTATCTTACTTCATGCATGCCTTTGCCTCTTGACCTTTGGAGGAACTATAAATGTCTGCAATGACTAAGACTGTCCACTAGATGCCACTGTTTCCTTGGAGAAAAAACCCTCTTTAATTTGTTCTATTTTATGAATACAAGTTAAAAGGAAAAAAATTGTGACATCTTTTTGCTTTGGTTTTTTGAACCCTTCAGAAATTATGTTCTCAAGACATTGTGGAAAGCTCTACTTCCTCCCAAGAAGTGTACTAATAAGTTTTGCTGCAAAAATACTGTTATTCCCTAAAGAATGGATTTTTCAATGGGAAATTTAATAATATAAAAGACGCATTTGCTTTCATAGCACAGGCTTGGGGCAAGAGTATAAAATAAGGTGAATCCATTTCCTTTCAGAAGGTAGATTTTTATATTTGTGCGTTTTGTGGTTAGAAACCTGGATAGTTTCAGAACATTGCATGGAGACACATTCTAGATGCTGGTTACGTTACTTATCCATCAAACCTATCTGGTCAGGATACAAGTGACAATCTAGAGAGAATTTTTCTCTAAAAAATCTAAATAGTCAAAATGGATGATATCACAATCCATGTGCCAAAGGTTATGGGCTTTACTGATAGGAGGGCCCTCATAAAGAACACTCAGGACCTACCGGCCCCTATTTTATGAATAATTACATAAAGCTTGAGATCTTATGTCTCAACAGATTTGAAATAAAGGTAAAGAAACTTGTGAGAAGAAATAGCAGCCAGACAGATAAAATAATGAGGAAGGAGATGTTTTTGAAAAAGTAAAGCTCAGTCTATAAATCTCAAAATGCATCACATTCTGGAACTGTTTAGTGACAGGTGACCACTCTTTATTTTTCATTTTTATTTTTTAAGCTCCAGGGTACATGTGCAGGATGTGTGGGGTTTGTTACATAGGTAAACATGTGCCATGGCGGTTTGCTGCACCCACCAATCCATCACCTAGGTATCAAGCCCAGCATGTATTAGCTCTTTATCCTAATACTCTTCCGCCTGACCCTCCCCGACAGGCCCCAGTGTGTGTTGCTCCTTTCCCTGTGTCCATGTGTTCTCACTGTTCAGCTTTCACTGATAAGTGAGAATATGCAGTGTTTGGTTTTCTGTTCTTGTGTTAGCTGCTTAGGATGATGTCTTCTACCTTCATCCATGTCCCTGCAAAGGACATGATCTCATTCCTTTTTATGACTGCATAGTATTCCATGGTGGGTATGTACCACATTTTCTTTATCCAGTCTATTATTGATGAGCATTTGGGTTGATTCCATGTCTTTGCTATTGTGAATAGCAAAGTGCTGCAATGAACATACATGTACATGTATCTTTATAATAGAATAATTTATATTCCTTTGGGTATGTGATAGGTCAACTCTTTAGCTCTGGAGTTTATGTTGCTATTGTTCATAATCATGAGCCATCAAGAAATGAGTAAATCATATTTACTTTACTCTGTTTTAAAAGGTACAGTTGCTTTAAATATATTTCAGAATTATTTCTCTGAAGGTGGCTACAAATAAGCAAAGCTTGGGAAGAAGTTAGAAGGGTAAGCTAAGTTTCCTGCAGCATGGAGTTTTGCATTAATAACCCCGCTTGGCCAGTCTGCCTCAGAGGAGTATGCCGTCACTGGCAGTGCTCCTTTCATCCCTTAGCTGGTCTGATCAGCCCCTGGAATTTGCCCCTCTACTTGCTGACCTGGAAGATAGCTCCAGCGATGGCTGCAGGGAACTCTGTGATCGCCAAGCCCAGTGAGCTGACGTCAGTGACTGCATGGATGCTGTGCAAACTCCTGGATAAAGCAGGTAACTAGGTGTTGGGGTTGGGGGGCAAGCACAGAGTTGAAGCAAAGTTATAGTTTATGCAGCGCAATCGATTCCAGTGATGTCTTGGGCTTTGTCTTTCTGATCCTTTTCTGAGAAATCCCCTGCACCCACAGGGTTCCCTCAACCTGCTTCCTGTCTTCAACGCTACTGCAGGCTAGTTCCATTCCCCACGGTGGGTGACTGGCAGCACGATAATGACACAGACTTAAAGAGCTCGATCAAATCAAAGACACCAGCCTGCTTCAGAGAATCAATTTAAATTTAACTTGGAATCTCAAGTTAAACTTGATGACAGTAAGAATATTGCTAGGTACATCTATAGTTTGCTTAGCTATAAAATACCTTGTAGAGTAGCCTGATTTCAAGAGACGGAAACATATACCCTTCAGTTTTCCCTGCCTTAGAGACCGCTACTGGAAAGCTGATACAACAGGGCCTCTTCCTAGCACATCAAGGCTCACACGTTTGCTCCTTATTCTTTTTCTGCTAATAGTTCATTGGCTGCATTCAGGGTTTTGTTTTTGGGGCATAGCTCCCCACAGGAACAGGCTGGCACTGTTTGAAGGTGGCTGGCACTGTTTGAAGGTAGCAGGCAGGAGACCCCAGCTGCCCTCTGTGAGAAGTCTCCTTAATGTGAAGTATTTTGGCTATGTCACCCTACAGCCAGTCCAGGAATGACGGCAGAGTGGTGGAGACAGACTCACCGTCTTTCTAGCTGAGTCCCTGCTGCTTTGCAGCCTACAGAGAGGCACTGCTGGGCTCTCCTGTATCCACAGAGTGCCTCGTGCATATGAGTCCGTTCCTTGCTCCCTCTTTAAAATACCCTTCTTTGAAGCCCAGACGTACACATTAGCTTCCAGTAAACCCTAGCCAGTTCTTTATTCCACGAGGAAGATGATGGCTTAAAACAGAGGCTGTTTAGGGAATGGCATTGGGCCTTAGGATCCCAGGGTCCTGCAGCAGAATGAGACCTCCCAGCCTGGGACTCTCAGTTTTCATCTATGGTGATCCCAGGCTTTGAGGTGGAGCGGGGGTCAGGGGTGGGGGGTGTGTGGTATATGATTTAAATGGCCCGACCCTTCCCATGTTCCTCCCCTACAAAAGACCCCACAGTCTAATCCCATTCTTTGTAAAAGTCCTTGGTGTCTGCAAAGGCATGACATATTTTTTCCCTGCCTGGACTGCAGGTTCCCTAGAGTGGACTAGGCCTGGGGCTTATCCTCTACTGGGACTTGGAGGCAGAGATGGTGCCGCAGACTCGTGTTCCCTCAACCCCTCTCTCCTGAGACCAAGCACGTCTGGCTCCATGATGAGTTATCTTTCCCAGCCAGTCTGCCCTGAACATGGTCTGCATGAGAGTTTTGTGTTTCCGTCTCTTTGCACAGCATTGATCTTATTTCTTGTGAACTAAGAAACCCATTAAACTAAGCTAGCCCGTCTCTCCTTTCCTCCGTGGGCTGACTTTGCTGAACCTTCCTCCCCTGACAAATAGAGAGATTGTCATGTTCACTTTGCTCCTCTCTTGAGCCCTCAGTTTCTCCACTGGGATTGGGAGGAATGCGAACCACATCTATGTCATCTGCTTTAGAGCAATGTAAGGGAAGACTTTAGTAGGGGAGAGAAAAGCGAAAATAACTAATTCATTCTGGATGTTTAAAGAGCTAGCTCCTCTAGTCCTGGGCATTTAAACAGACCTGACAGATAACCTTCCTTTGAAATAAAATCATTTTTAAAAGATACGGTGGCTCATGCCTGTAATCCCAGCACTATGGGAGGCTGAGGTGGGTGGATCACCTGAGGTCAGGAGTTCGAGACCAGCCTGGCCAACATGGTGAAACGCCGTCTCTACTAAAAATACAAAAATTAGCCGGGTGTTGTGGTGTGCTTCTGTAGTCCCAGCTACTCAGGAGGCTAGACAGGAGAATCACTTGAACCCAGGAGACAGAGGTTGCAGTGAGCTGAGATCGTGCCACTGCACTCCAGCCTGGGAGACAGCGAGACTCCATCTCAAAAAAAAAAAAAAAAAAAAAGTGGACACAGTGAATACTTCTGTGGGGTTCCTGGAATAGTCATTTTCTTCTTGGGGGGCACCAAATATTTGCCCTCATTCCTGGAGTACCCACTGACTGCATTTTCCTGGCCCTTCCCAATAGGTGTGTGGGGGTGGTGGGGAGATGAGGGATGTGTGTGTGTGTTGGGGGCGACGGTGTGCTCTATGTAAGCCTAAAATTCTTCTTGCTGCCACCCTGCCAAGTCCCGGCATTTGAGGGGCTTCCTTCTTGTCTGTTCTCATCTGTTCCTAACTTGCCTGTGAGCCACCTCCCCTGAGTTTTGCTAAATTGCTATTTATCCATTAAACTGCTTTCCTTCTCTTACCACCAGAATCTCTTCAGGGTTATGGGGCAGATATCTTGAGAAAAATTCCATTATCTTGAGAAAAATTCCATTAATTTCTGGATAAAATGTCAAAATGGTACCGAGAAATAATGGCCAGCCGACATTCGCATCCAAGCCCAAGGGAACGTAATGCAAATGTTAATGGGTCATGGGGAAGGCAATCCGCTGTGGTGGTGAGCTCATTTTACTGTGGGATAAATGTGCAGTGCTTCTGTGTTCTCTCTCACCCTCGGCTAAAATACTACTGTGAACATTAGCAGTGATTCCATTTTTTGCCTTCAGGGTTGATAAAGCCTCATAGTCCCTGTCTCCTGCACCACACCGCATCCACCCACATGCACGCCCCACCATTGGTGGAGATGTAGGGCCCCATCTAGAAAACTGTGGGAAACTTGTCCCTGTTTTCGTCCCATCATCTACTGGAAGGGCTTCTCCTTCCACACTTTGCTTTGCCCCAGCCCAGAGCTGGGGTGCTCTCACAGGGTGCGGCCACTCCTCTGATGGTGACCTACAGTGACCTACAGTCCGGGACTGACCTAAGCTAGATTTCAGCAAATGTGCACGTTGGGTACAGAGATGCAACCCTTAGAAGTGGGACTCTGGCTGGGTGCGGTGGCTCCCGCCTGTAATCCCAGCACTTTGGGAGGCCAAGGTGCGCAGATCACCTGAGGTCAGGAGTTCAAGACCAACTTAGCTAACATGGTGAAACCCTGTCTCTACAAAAATATAAATATTACCCAGGCACAATGGCAGGTGCCTGTAATCCCAGTTACTCAGGAGGCTGAGGCAGGAGAATTGCTTGAACCTGGGAGGCAGAGGTTGCAGTGAGCCGAGATTGCGCCATTGCACTCCAGCCTGGGTGACAGAGCGAGACTCCGTCTCAAAAAAAAAAAAAAAAAAAAAAGAAAAATGAAGAAGTGGGGCTCTGCCAGGCACCATCAAGACTTATGGAACCTTCCTATCTGTCTTCTGAGGACTCACTGGGATGGGGCCTTCACTGTAGCTTCAAGGTGACTGGGCCAAGGCTGTGGCCCAATGGGAGAATGTTCTGGATGATAATGAATCATCAATGTGAACTTAGTATACACGTGATTTATAATTTAAAAACAGATTCTGGAAAAGGTGGGTTGTATCTCAGGGAGTATGTTTCTAGTGAGGAGAGATTCTCTAACCTGGAGCAAAGGGAAGGAAACCAGAGGCAAGGGAGCAGGTCACAAAGCTGAGATGCTGGAAGATTTCTGCACCTACCGTAGGTCAGGCCTGAGGACATAGGGAATAAATTCTGCTACTTCCAGGCAAACCCTAAGAACTGCCTAGACACAGTGTGATTTTACAGATGACTTTCTTTTTGGACATTGTAAAGATGATTTTCTTTTTAAAGCTTCCCCCATTCATGAACCATTTCTAATTTGAATAATGCACACTAAGCATTCATTCACTCATTCATTTACTTAACAATCATTAACCTGCCAGGTTTGCTACTTACTGGTTGTTATTCAATCTCACTTTGCCTCAGATTTCTTACTGGTGAATTAAGCTTAATAAAACTACCTACCTCCTAAGGTTGTTGTGAGGTCTGAAGGGTGTGAATCACTGATAGCAATGGTGAGTCCAGGCTGGCCATCCTGCAGGCTGGGAAGTGTAGCCTCTGCCCAAAGCAGAGAACAAGTACCTGGAGGAGGGGTAAAGGGAACAGAAATTTATGCAGATCAGGGTGGCTGAATATTCATATTCAATAAGATATGAGAGGAGTCGTGAATATTTATGAAAGGAGAAACGGGCATGCACAGGTGAGCTTCATGTGTCTTCACTGGATCACGTGCTCAAAAAATGGCAGCCTCAGCATGACCCGAGGGCGGAGTTTTTGGCCATCTGACATCAAAAGGTGAAACAGAGGACATGAAAACGCTCACTATGTATCCTCGGCAAGTCAGCCAAAACCAGCCCTGAGATGGTGGTTAGTTTTCAGGAAGGGATGCGTTGTGAGACTGGTGAGCTGTCACCTCGAAACTGCAAAGAGGGAGGAAAATTTGGTCGCAGTTTCAGATGGTTAGCTAGAAGCGATAGAGGAATGAGTTGTTCATTTCTTGTGTTTTAGAGCTGGTTTCTGCTTACACTCAGGAAATAATTCTGGTTAAAAGTTAATAAGGAAGGGTCATATTGTGGCGTGTTTGACCTCTCATTCCATCATGATTGGGGACTCAGTTTTTAAGGTTTCTCTGGGATCCCTGTGGCCAAGAGAGGGTCCATTCAGTCAATTAGGGGAGCTTAGGATTTATTTTTATTTCTCAATGCCAAACTAGGTTGTGGTACAACGTATACAATGGAGAGCAAAGAACAGATCCTGTTTCTGCCCTTAGCTAGTGTACCTTCTCTTTTTTTTGAGACGGAGTTTTGCTCTTGTTGCCCAGGCTGGGGTGCAATGGCGCAATCCCAGCTCACTGCAACCTCCGCCTCCCAGGTTCAAGCAATTCTCCTGCCTCAGCCTCCCAAGTAGCTAGGATTACAGGCATGCGCCACAATGCCTGGCTAATTTTTTTGTATTTTTAGTAGAGATAGAGTTTCTCCATGTTGGTCAGGCTGGTCTCAAACTATTGACTTCAGGTGATCGGCCTGCCTCGGCCTCCCAAATTGCTGGGATTACGGGCATGAGACACACACCTAGCCATTAGTGTACCTTCTAGTTGTATGCAGGCAATGAATGAGTAAGTCCAGAAAACACATGCATAGGCTGGGCGTCGTGGCTCACGCCAGTAATCCCAGTACTTTGGGAGGCCGAGGCAGGCAGATCACTTGAAGTCAGGAGTTCAAGACCAGACTGGCCAACACAACAAAACCCCCTGTCTACAAAATACAAAAATTAGCCAGGCATGGTGGCATGTGCCTGTAATCTCAGCTACTTGAGAGGTTGAGGCAGCAGAATCACTTGAACCCAGGGGATGGAGGTTGCAGTGAGCTGAGATGGCATCTCTGCACTCCAATAAAGCCAGAATCCATCTCGCAAATAAATAAATAAAAAGAAAACACATGCATAAATGCACAAAGATGCAGGGTAGCAGAGTCTTGTGACAGAAAAGATCGGGGCACCCATTTTTGGTTGTTGGTGGTACTTGTCAGTTGGCCCTACAGTGTTATGATGCTCTTTACATGGATGGTGCACAGGACTTCCAACCTGGAATCCACCCTCCCTGGGGAGCCTTGCCCTGCTCCCCTGGGCCAAGATAGTCTCCTCTTTGCACCTCTGCAGCATGTATACACCCCTCTACTTAATGTCTTCACACTGCATTGTGACTCCTGGACACCAAGATGGAGCAGGGTGCTGCTCCTCTAGTGGGCTTGACCTGCCTGAGACTATCTCTGCATCCTCAACCCTGAGACTCTCTGCATCCTCAACCCCTAAGGCCTAGTCAGTATTATGGAATGAATTGTCTAAAATGTGTTCCACCCTGCATCTCTCTAAGGCAAAGCATCCAGAGGAATCCCACCTGGTGTGTACTGTGGGCAGAGGTGATTCTGTGGTTTTTGCTTTGCTCTTAAACCACAGACAGCCATAAAAGTTCCAAGTGTTGTAAAACCCAAGTGCTTCCTCTGTCTCCACCCACCCCTATTCAAGCGATTGGACTTTGAAGGAGAATTTCCATGTCACTTGAACTCTTCAACATACTGAGGAGAATTACTATAACTGATACTGTTTTCTATCCAGGTGTTCCACCAGGTGTGGTCAATATTGTGTTTGGAACTGGGCCCAGGGTGGGTGAGGCCCTGGTGTCCCATCCAGAGGTTCCCCTGATCTCCTTCACCGGGAGCCAGCCCACCGCTGAGCGGATCACCCAACTGAGCGCTCCCCACTGCAAGAAGCTCTCGCTGGAACTGGGGGGCAAGAATCCTGCCATCATCTTTGAGGATGCCAACCTGGATGAATGTGTACCAGCAACTGTCAGGTCCAGCTTTGCCAACCAGGTATGTCCCTGGGGGTTCTTCTGCCTTCCCTCTGTGGTCCTGTCAAGCTGGATCTGTTTCATCACAGTGCAATGGCTGGCAGCAAGCAGGTCAATCCAGTGCCATTTCTGTGAAAGCAGGATCAGTACATTGTGTGATTCCATTAACTCTCCGCTCAATTTTAGTATTAATTAGTGGCCCTGTAGAGTCCACAGCTTCAGTTCAGCAAACTCCTCTTCTTGAGTTGCACAACTTTCATCAGGTGCCAGCCATGGGTGGAATGATTGATTTTGCTGCTCCAAGCATCTCCATTTCTTTATTCACACAGTTGCCCTGGCTTGTCTTTTATTCTTTTCTTAAACCTTGTCTTTGCTTGTGGTCCAAATGTCCTATTCCCAGTAAAAAACTTTACTCTCATTTCAAAAGTATTCCAAATGCACTCACAGGCTGATTTCTAAATACTTGAAACTGACTAGAGAAGATTTCTCAGCGTGGATTCATGGATCAGCTTCAGGGCATTGTTGTAGCTCCTGAAATTACATAACAGATATTTCTCTGGACTCTGGTTTTTGTCAGATTCTTTAAGGCTGTGGCATTCCAAAGAGTTAAGAACACTAGACCAGGCCGGGCGCGGTGGCTCACGCCTGTAATCCTAGCACTTTGGGAGGCCAAGGTGGGCGGATCACGAGGTCAGATCAAAGACCATCCTGGCCAACTGGTGAAGCCCCGTCTCTACTAAAAATGCAAAAATTAGCTGGGTATGGTGGCGCATGCCTGTAGTCCCAGCTACTCAGGAGACTGAGACAGGAGAACTGCTTGAACTCAGAAGGCAGAGGTTGCTCTGAGCTGAGACTGTGCCACTGCATTCCAGCCTGGCAACTGGAGTTGACTCCGTCTAAAAAAATAAAAGGGGGACATTAGACCAGATCAACAGCAGGCTGCAAGAAGATGGGAACTGTGCCTGCTTTCGTGTGGTATGTTCAGTGCCAAGGCTTAGAATACTGCCAAGGATATAGCACGTGTACATAAACACTGGATGATTTTCTTCAAAGGATATTTTTATTTTAACAGAGAATAAAGACATAGGCCAAAGTCTTAGAACTTCATAGAAGGAAAGAGCAGTGAGATATCTGTATTGACCTAACTAAGGTAACATTGAATATTGCATAAACTTTTGAACATGCATTGCTTCACTAATAAAATCATGTGAACAATAATGATGTCTTCTAACAGGGTTTTTATGAGTATAGAGTGAAAAAGGTTACTTTCAATTATTATCTTCATGATAATCATAAGTGTAATTATTTCTCTCACTGTAAGTCCTAAAGGAAGTAGCTAGAAATATAGTTTCTGGATCAATAGACAATGCACTTTTACGATATGACTAATTTAATCATTAAGCAAGAATCAAGTCAACAATGAAGCCAAGTGTTTTGATGGCTTAGAGATAACAACAGAGGGACAAATTTTGCGGTCTGAGAAACTAATATTAGAGAAAGATGAACTCTGTATTAAACAAATTCTGAGGGGCTGGGTGCAATGGCTCACACCTGTAATCCCAGCATTTTGGGAGGCCAAGGTGGGTGGATCACCTGAGGTCAGGAGTTTGAGACCAGCCTGGCCAACATGGCGAAACCCCGTCTCTACTGAAAATACAAAAATTAGCCAGGTGTAGTGGCAGGTGTCTGTAACCTCAGCTACTTGGGAACTGAGATAGGAGAATCTCTTAAACCTGGGAGTCAGAGGTTGCAGTGAGCCGAGATCGCACCACTGCACTCCAGCCTGGGCAATAAGAGCAAGACCCCGTCTCATAAAAACAAACAAACAAAAAACAAAAACAAAAAACAAATTCTGGGCTGAGTGTGGTGGCTCACACCTGTAATCCCAACACTTTGAGAGGCCAAGGCCGGGATCACCCAAGGTCGGGAGTTCAAGACCAGCCTAACATGGAGAAACCCTGTTTCTACTAAAAATACAAAAATTAGCCGGGTGTGATGGTGCATGCCTGTAATTTCAGCTACTGGGGAGGGTAGGCAGGAGAATTGCTTGAACCTGGGAGGCGGAGGTTGTGGTGAGCCAAGATTGTGCTATTGCACTCCAGCCTGGGCAACAAGAGTGAAACTCTGTCTCAAAAAAAAGAAACAAAACAGAACAAAAAAACAAATTCTGAGCATCAAGATAAGAAGTGTAAGCTTCTCTCCTACCAGAATTTTGTGAGGATTTGAGTCTGTCCAGAGAACCTTCCTCTTGGAGGTGTTTCAAAATGTCAATGTGGAAAGAGACATATACCTAACGAATTGGCTAATCCAAGGTCACAAATGGATTTTAGGCAACATAAATAAAGCTACTTGATTTAGCTGAGTGATGAATTCCATGTAATGCATATTTCTTCCTTACTTGAATGTAGTTGGCTCTTTCGAAGCATCTCTGTGTGACCTTGGACACGTATTAATTCAAAACTCCTTTCCTAACTGTAAACTAGGAAAGCTAACAGATCACAGAATTGTAATGAGGAAAGCACCCTGCACAGTGTCTGGCTTGACGATAGGCATTCCACAATGACACTGTCCTTTTCTTATTCTCTCCAAAGTCTTCCTTCTGGGCATCTTGGTATGCTTACCAGTGCTTTCTGGGCACTGAGCAACAGGGAACTGGGTAAACCCCTCTAGCTTCTTCGTCACGCTCTTCTTCCCTGATGTCACAGGGCACTTGTGCAAATGAAACTATCAAGTGTTTCGACATTTCCCAAGCTAGATATGGAGATGATCCTAACAGCGATCCTGGTTGCAGAAAGAACGTATTATTTCCAAAACATTAACGGTTTAATCTGTTTAATGAACCTTTGTACAAATATCAAGACAATCAGGAGGCTTCTATTTCCTAGGATTGTTGTGAAGACCAAACACAAACTGAAAATACTTATGCATTTATGTACTTGTCATGCGTATGTAATGCTTTGAAAGTCTAGAATGTGGTTTGTAAACTGTTACGTGCTATATCCAAATGATAGGGTTATTTTTCACTGAGAAGTCTATTATAACCCCTCCCCTGCACACTCAGCGTCTCTATTTGATGTCTGCGAGGCGTCTGAAACTCAGTGTGTCCAAAAACCAGATCTTGTTTCCCTCCCTCTCCCTTCCTTCCCACCTCTTGTCTGCCTTTCCAGGGAACAGCACCACCATCCACTCCGTGGCCTACTCTTGTTCTTGCCCTGTCTTTCCATCAACAGGTCTTATTGGTTCTGTCTTTAAGGTATATCCTGAATCCCATCACTTCTCCACTGCATCTGTGCCAGCTCCATCACACTTTGGAGGTCCTGTACCCCTGGAAGAATCTGTTGAACTCACTGGGTCCTTGTCACTCACTCCTCTGCATCTCCATGGATGCCTCCCTGGTCCAAACTACCTACACACATCTGCACTTCTGGAATGTTCTCTTAACTCCTCTGCTCTGTTCCCACACTTGTTTCCTTCCATCCTGTTTTCCCACGGCTGCCAGAATGAGCATTTTGAAATGTAAATCCGATCATATTATTCTGCTGCTTAAAACCCTCTCTTATTTTTTTATGATACTGAGAATAAAACGTAATCTCCTTATGAACCTACGAGACTGCACGATAGAGCCTTGCTAGCCTCCTGACCTCCTCTCCTACCACGCACCTCCTGTCCCTGCCTCCTCTTCCAGCCTCAGCCCCACCCACTTTCTTGCTTTTTCCTCGTGCACACCAGCTCATTCCTGCTGCAGGTCCTCTGTACTTACTTTGGAGAATTCCCCACCTTCAGATCTTTTCCTGTCTCCTGCCTTCACGTCGGTCAATACTCCATGCAAATATTCCCTCTTTGCAAGTGCCCTCCATGACTCCCTTTCGTAAAATAGCTGCCCCTGTCCCTGCCGTCAGTTTCTATTCCCATCCTCTGCTTAATTTTCTTTTATGGCTTTGATCACAACCTGAAGTTATATTATTTGTCGAGTTTATTTACTTGTGTTTTTGATTGTCTTTCTCACAAGACTCTGTGTTCCACATGGTGGAGACTTTGTCTTATTTACACCATACCCCATTGTCTAGACCAGTGCCTGATACATGGCAGGTGCTTAAAAGTGCAGGGTGCTCTATCCATGAAGGAGAGTGTTCCCAGCCTTGTCCCTGTTCTCATTCTTGGCAGGGTGAAATCTGCCTCTGTACCAGCAGGATCTTTGTCCAGAAGAGCATCTATAATGAATTTTTAAAGAGATTTGTAGAAGCTACCAGAGAGTGGAAAGTTGGCATTCCCTCTGATCCACTGGCCAGCATGGGTGCTCTGATAAGTAAAGCACATTTGGAGAAAGTAAGTAAATTTCTGCTGTGTAAGTAACACAATAAGTTCTTATTTGAAGACGAGCTCAGTATGAGTATAGCACACATGAGACTCTGAAATACTTTCAGTTACTACCCCATTTTTGAAAAATAACCTGGGAGAAATTGTCTGTGGACACAGAGTCTAAACATTGTGGATATGAATATGCAAATGCAGTCCCGGTGAAAGCAGCATCCACATGAAATTAGTGAACTTGAGAAGTCAGCATGGAGATACCACCAGTAGAGAGGAGAAGCTAAGTCTCAAAACATAAAGATCAGCTAATAAGGGTGACATGGAAGAGCGCCAGTGATTTCCATAGGCAAACATTCTCTTTGGAAAAGGCCCACCTCTGGTTTATAACAGATGGGATTCCGGAAGTGCCAACACAAACAATCCAAATTGTATAATCTTTAGTCAGTGGGGGACCAGGGGTGACCCATCTGGAAGAAACCACTGGTAGTCTCTGAGTGATTGATGAAACTCAGATCTTCAGGGTCATTTTTTTTTTTAAAGCAGATCTGGCCTTTGACTACAATTTAGGGTTATTTTAATTTATTACCAGGTGTGACTCCCAAAATAAGTCATACATTTTGGAGTTAGAAGGACTCTGCTTTCAGCTGAGGGCCATTGAGGGAAACTCGTCCCCATCAGCCAGCCAATGAGAGACAGAGCGTTTACGTAAGTTCACAGAACTCCCTGACACTGCACAGTGCACTCCCACATTGACTATATTTAACTTTGACTTTCAGGACACTGCAACACAGTTGCCTGCAGATGGAAAGATGAAGTAGCTTAAAGGCCTGTCCTTATTTCTTCTGTTTTCTCAGTGAAATAGGCATCAGGGTGAGGAGGGGAAAAGGTATTGGAGGTTTCCAGAGGGAGGAGAGGGTATGAAATAATCTCGCAGTAGGTCAGGAGAGAGAAAGGACTGGGAAGTGACAAAGTTATTGGCAGAACAGCTCAAAGGGCTCACTTGAGGCCTGTGGTCATTTATTTAAAGTGAGGCTGACCAGCATGGTGTGTTTTTCTCTAGCTAAATTAACCTACAAGGTTGCAGGTACCTATGCAGCGTGGATGGTCCTTCATGGAGTGAAGATTTTCCAGGTGCAAGAGACTCCCTTGTTCTCTCTCCTCCTGGCTCTTTTAGACACTAGGGCTCCCTGCCTGCCTGCCCACACCTGCAAATGACGGGTGAAAAACAATGTTAGTGTGCCCTGGACTGCTTCCTGGGTAACAGGAAGGGGCGGAACGAAAGTTAACCTCCTAGAAGTATCTTTCCGCAGGCTCAGGCAGTAGTGCAGTGTGAGGTTCCCTGTGTAATTCACTCACTCAGAATTTCAAAGTTCTCTCTGGTTCAACCCAACAGATACACTATTTTTTTCTATTTTAGTTGCTGCCATAATAACTATTTTAGTTACCCAGTTAGAGAATTCGTATTAGTGAAACAAATAAAAGTATTGACTTTTCTGTATCAGTTGAATGATCCTCTTTGTCTCTGTGTCTCTCTCTCTCTCTCTCTGTATATATGTGTGTGTGTGTGTGTGTGTGTGTGTGTATGTAAGAGAGAGAAAGGAGAGAGAGAAATTGATGCCACACTTTGATTCATATTGGTACCTATGGCTTTTCTCTGTGGTACTATAAATATTTGTCTTCAATATGTTGTAATTTCTGTGGACTTTCATACCATATTTTTGATGTCTAGTATTAAATATTTAATATTGTGATGGCTTATACAAGATGCTAATGAGTTCTCATAATTTATTGGTATAAATTGCAGATTCTATGTGTTTATAAAATGTAACACTAGATAGATCACATGCCCTCACCTTTAAAACCACTCCAGGAGCCCTCTCTTTAACCTGCTCTCCTGTCCTTCTGAGCCCACTGGAGGCCCACCTGTAGGCATCTCTCTCCTCTGACAACAGGCAGCTTCAGGTGGTCTGAATTTCTCTGCCCCACATGGACAACAAGACCTCTCTCTACTGAGCCTTGGTTCCTTTCCGTGGAGAATGGTAATCAAGGCCGGCATCTGAGCTGAAGGGTGTTCCATTAGGGGATTTCCTATTACATGACAAGTGGCCCAATGACACCCAAGAAGGGGTGGCTTAAAACCTTGTGGTGCTTCACACACACTGCCCTTCCCCTCCTTTTTTTTTTGAGACAGAGTCTTGCTCTGTTGCCTAGGCTGGAGTGCAGTGGCACAATCTTGCTTCACGACAACCTTCACCTCCCTGGTTCAAGCGATTCTCCTGCCTCAGCCTCCCAAATAGTTGAAACTACACGTGCATCCCACCATGCCCAGCTAATTTTTGTATTTTTAGTAGAGATGGGGTTTCACCATGTTGGCCAGGCTGATCTTGATCTCCTGACCTCAGGTGATCCACCCACCCTGGCCTCCCAAAGTGCTGGGATTACAAGTGTGAGCCGCAATGCCTGGCCACACTGCTTTTTTTAAAGAAGGTTCCTGGCCAGGTGCAGTGGCTTATGCCTATAATCCCAGCAGTTTGGAAGGCTGAGGCGAGTGGATCATTTGAGGTCAGGAGTTCAAGACCAGTGTGGCCAACATGGTGAAACCCTGTCTCTACTAAAAATATAAAAATTAGCTGGGCGATAGTGGCCTGCACCTGTAATGCCATCTACTTGGGAGGCTGAGGCAGGAGAATCGCTTGAGCCTGGGAGGTGGAGGTTGCAGATTGTGCCACTGCACTCCAGTCTGGGTGACACAGTGAGACACTGTCTCAAAAAAAAAAAGAAGAGTCCTGAGTCCATGCTGACATTTCCAATGTAGCTAAATTACCTTTTAAACCTTGCTCTAATATCATAGTTATTTCAATACTGGCGATCATGTGTCACACTGTTTGGTCATACCCCATGTTATTCATAGTCAATACCTAAGTCTTCGGACTAACCTAAGAAACCAGCTATGATCTGTCCCATTACCTCTGTGACCTTCCCTTTCCTCATTCCATTACTGCATACTGGCCTTCCTGGAAAATACCAGGCACTCTTCTGCTGCTTGGCCCTTGCACTTGGTTGCTCACGCTGCCTGGAATGCTCTTCCTCCAGATGTATGCGTGGCTCTCTCCTTCCCCTTCTTAGAGCACATGTCACCTGAATGAGGGCTTGCCTGCCTGCCCTATGTACAGTGGTACCTTTTAAAACTTTGCCTTC
Organism: Cacajao melanocephalus; assembly: GCA_963573385.1. Taxonomy (NCBI): domain Eukaryota; kingdom Metazoa; phylum Chordata; class Mammalia; order Primates; family Pitheciidae; genus Cacajao; species Cacajao melanocephalus. Next base: position 39,798 of record CAUYLG010056042.1, on the reverse strand, counting down.
TTTGGAGCTTTTTCTCCATGGTTCTTACTGTCATCTGACATGCAATATATATGTCTTATCCCTTTACTATCTTCCCTGGACTACAATGTCAGCTTCATGGTCAATGTTATTCACTGCTCTATCTTTAGACTCTAGAAAGCTCCTGGGACATAGTAGGTGCATATTCATTGGGTGAATGACTGAATTAACACCACATGGTGTATTCCAGATACGATATATCTCTCTAATTTAAGGCATCCATTTTCCTTGAATTCTTCTTGATCCTTGGCTTAAACTCTCCGGAATTGGGTCCAAAATGTACAGGTCCTGGCCATCTCTGGCCAGCATGACTCAGCATCAAGACTCTGAAAGGAAAAACAAAAGAAACACAAAAACTAAAACCCAGCCTTTCTCCAAGAAAATGCTTGAAAACATGCAAGCATGGAGCCTCTAGTATCACTGATCACTAAATCATAACAATGATAAAGGGCCTGATAGACACATGCATGCCTTGGAGGTTTGGCTTCAAATTCCTCTTTAGCTCTTCATCATTGGTACAAGTATTGGTGATTTCAGCTTAGGTCACAAGTAGTTTTGGTATCTAATTCCAGTTTTCTAAAAACCTTTGGCCAAATATGGATCTTCAATACCTCAATAGTATACAAATCTAACTTTTTAACTGCCAATTAGGAATCTCAAAAAATACATCTAGATTATTATCAAAATAATTTCAGATTTCTACAGCATTACTACAAATATACAAGTGAAAAAATTTCTTCAGGTCTATATTTCTCCACGGTTCCTGTGTTTCTCAAGAATCAACTTATTAAAAAGATACCAAAATATTTCTATTATAACACATTTTAGTTAAAGACACAATTCGCATTGCATTTGGAAGCCTCACAAATTCTCCAACTTTAGTTTTGTGTTTTGGTGATTCCCGGTAGTTTTCATCACCTGTAAAGTAAACACAGAATTTAGCAAGTTTAGGTGTCAGAATATTTCAGCATAAAATATCCACGTTTTTCCCTCGAGTAAAATATATACCCTGAACGTGGTGTCTGTGAGTGACTCCACAGAGAGGACGTAGATTACCTTTCCTTCAGTAGGTTTGTGATTAGAATCTTTCAACCTAAAATAACAACGTAGAGAAGGACTCTCTAAATAAATAAAAGTGACTTTATTTGGGAATGAATGCCAGAAGATTATAAACTGGGATATGCGTGTTGTGATGGATTCTGGGGATAACCAGGGAGGTGAAGGAAGAAAAAGGTTTTTAAAGGTAAAATGAGGAAGGTGATATGTTGTTTTGAAATAATCATTGTTGGCTGTAAGGATCAATAATAAGGGTTATTTATTATTGTTTTTATTATTATTTTGAGACGGAGTCTCATTCTGTCGCTAGGCTGGAGTGCAGTGGCATGATCTCGGCTCACTGCAACCTCCACCTCCTGGGTTTAGGCGATTCTCCTGCTTCAGCCTCCTGAGTAGCTGGGATTACAGGCATGTACCACCATGTCCAGCTAATTTTTGTATTTTCAGTAGAGATGGGGTTTCACCATGTTGGCCAGGCTGGTCTCAATCTCTTGACCTTTTGATCCACCTACCTCAGTGTCCCAAAGTCCTGGGATTACAGGCATGAACTACTGTGCCTGGCAAGGGTGATTTATTATGAAATGGGGGCTCCAGTCCAAGGTTGAACGGACAGTCCTGTGTAAACATCCTTGTAGAAGTATTTTTTGGGCAAGGTTGCTGTGGCCTTTGTGCAAGGTTGTAATTTTGGTAGAGTTTCTTGTAGTAGTTTTTGTTATCAGGCCAATATATGTGAGGACTCTGTCCATGGCAGGTGGTAGCTGAGGACTCTTTGCAAGGGTGTGTTGCAGTAGCACCAGCATGCAGGTGGGAGGGACGCCCTACTCTAGGTTTCTGAAGTCATGTCCCTCTCTGGACACCCTCCCTCTGCCTCAGCCCCGCTCCCTGATTGGATTTTGTCAAGCAAGTTCTTGTCTGAATCCAGACTAAGACATGTGGGGAGAGTCTGGTTTCCCTCGGGCTCACCTTGTCCTGGCCAGGTCCAAGCTGTGCATACAGGGAATCAGGGGACCTAGAGCACTTCGCTGGGCTTGATCACAATGACTCCCAGGAAAAAGATTCTCCTGTTAGAGCTCCTCATATTTTTACAACTGACTTTCATCCCTTGCACCTCCCTAAATAAATTTACCTTAGCATTCCTTACACCACCCCATCTTATACACTGTTTTTTTTGCCAACTCCATCTTCACCTAAAGGAAGGAGAAATGGGAAAACTACCATTCTTCATTATTTCTAGCACCATAGCTGCAGAAGCTGTGGACAAAAACCAAGATTTCTAATTGATCTAAACCACTTATTATATTCAGTGTTTTTTAAAACTTGAAATATTTGCAAAGCCCTGGACATGGTGCCAGCTTCTCCTGGACATATCTAATTCCAGAAATGCCATCTTCTACTAAACCAAATTATGTCTGAAAATCAAGCATCTATTTCACATATTAGTTGTGTTATCTTAATATTATTTCAATTTAGTATATACTTAGGTGCTATGGATCACTTTGGAAATGATGAATCTTAGCAGTTATCATTTTTTTCCGACCACATTAAAATATAAAGCCATAAACTCATATTTAGCTTTTAAACAAAACTTTGGAAAGACCCTAGATATTTTTACCATTGAATGCTTTCTGTCTCAGCCAAAAAAAAAATTTTTTTTTTTTAAATAAACCTTTGCAGGGTGTGGTGGCACATGCCTGTAATCCTAGCACTTTGGGAGGCTGAGGCAGGAGGATCACTTGAGTCCAGGTGTTTCAGAGCAGCCTGGGCAACATGGCAAAACCCTGTCTCTACAAAATATACAAAAAATTTAGCCAGGTGTGGTGGTACGTGCTTGTAGTCTCAGCTACTCAGGAGGCTGAGGCAGGAGGATGACCTGAACCCCAGGAGGTCAAGGTTGCAGTAAGCTGAGATAATGTCACTGCACTCCAGCCTGGGCAACAGTGAGACACTGTCTGAAAAAATAAAATAAATAAGCTTCTACTGTGTAATAGTTTAAGATTTATAGAAAGTTTCAAAGATAAGGCAGAGAGTTTTTATATCCACTCACCCAATTTTTCCTGCTGTTGGCCTCTTACAGTCCTAAGGTACATCTGTTCATGCTAAGAAACCAGTACATTACTATTAACTCAACTGAAGACTTTTCAATCAACTACTTTTGATTTTCTGCTTGATCCTTATAGAAAATAATTTTCAACAACTATCCTTATTAAAACTAAGTATAGCTAAATAGTTTGCATTCATCTCAGAAAGCTTCGACATTCCAATGCTTCAAAGGGGAAAGATTTTGTACTTGGTTAGAAAGTTATTTACTGTTAGGCCAGGCACAGTGGCTTATGCCTGTAATCCCAGCACTTTGGGAGGCCGAGGAGGGCAGATCACTTGAGGTCAGGAGTTCAAGACCAGCCTGGCCAACATGATGAAACCCTGTCTCTAATAAAAATACACAAATTAGCCAGGCATGATGTCGGGCACCTATAGTCCCAGCTACTTGGGAGGCTGAGGCAGGAGAATTGCTTGAACCCGGGAGGCAGAGGTTGCAGAAAGCTGAGATCATGCCACTGCGCTCCAGCCTGGGTGACAGAATGAGACACTGTCTCAAAAAAAAAAGTTATTCACTGCTAAAAACTTGAAAATAGTACTTATCATCAGCCCATTTCTTCAAGGGAAGAACAATAAAGATGGTATTTCCATAACCATGGCATGTTTAAAACTGCTGGTATCTATGTAGCTTGCCTTAGTTTGTTGTTTTCTCTGTCTGATCCCCCAACATAAGAGTAGAACTCTTCTCAGCTCTGCCTGCAACGCCTCTTCTGTATAAAGCCTCAGGAGGACCAAGTTTCTGCTGGGAAGCAGCCTGCTGACCCCATCTTACTTTGGCTTAGAGCATTGCTGGGCCACTTTGAGTGTGTGCCCAGATGAAATGAGATATGGCTTTACACTGAATGAGTCTCCCACCAGCTGGATTCCTCATGGGGCTTTCAGCTCAGTTCTAGTGAGAAAGCCCTGCTGTCTCTGCCTTTTGGGAGACAGCTAATAGAAATAACTAGAGAAATGTTAAGTATGGCCTCTTTAGATTGCGACTCCAGTTCTGTGTGCCAAACCATCTGGGCTGGAGGAGGCAGTGGATGTCCTCTGCTGACGGTCATCTTTCCTCCCCTTTCCCCGGAAAGCTTCGGGGCTGTGTACCCAGGAAGACTGGGCTGCCATCTGCATTCCAGCACCCTCTGCCCCTGCCATGTGTCTTTGTTTTCTCCAAATCAAATTGGCCATGTGGAGTCTGGAGTTTCCTTTCTATACTACCTCTGCGTGATTGCCACAATAGGCGGTGATGCCGTTGGTGAAAGAATCCAATTAGAATATGTAAAAATTGGTTTGTAATGGACCAGGGCTCAGGGACTTAGGGAGCTATGGCCTGCTCCTAATTGGAGGTATGACTTCCCAGAGTCCTAGTGACTCCATGGGGATACGCAGTAACCTACAGGGGATTCTATCCTTGTGGGATGAAGATAAGGCTCCATTTGCCTGGTCACAGGGTTGCTTTTTGTTTTTCTTCCTACCTCCTGAATCCTTCCATACTTGACACTAGGGAGAATCTGGTTGTGTGCCTGCCTGCCCAAAGATGCAAGCAACTATAGAGAGAGAATTCTGGAGGTTTACAATGAGGCTGGAGGAAGCACAGAGGAAGCTGATGAGTGCATCCCCTACTAGGGCCAGGCTTGAGACCTAACTAAGGCCCACTGTTTCAGTTTCCTGTCCTCTTTTATCAGATAAAAACCTGACCTACAGAATAAGGGGCACCTGTAAGGTCTCTCAGCTAATAAGTGTCGGGTCAGTCATTTCATCGTCTTTACCAACATCATCACAACAGAGGCTGACGTTCAAAAGGGCTTGCTATGTGCCAGGTGTCATGCTAAACGTTTTGTATATATTATTTTATTTGATCCTCTCAAGAGACCTATGAATTAGTGACTGTGTGATTCTACGTTTCCAATGAGGAAACTGAGGCATAGAAAATCTAAAAGCCCTCAGCTAGTAAATGGGTGAACTGGGATTTGAATACAGCTTGGCTCTCGGGGTTACTCTTGTAACCTCTGTGCTCTAATTTTATGTGTAAAGCTACTGAATACTTTTCTCTCTACTCAAGAAAAAGCTTTATAATAATTTCTTACATTTATAGCATATTACTAGTCATGGTTTTTTATTGAAATCTCTGTTCCTGAGCTGCTAGGGTAGATATCATTCTATCATCTAGTAAGACTTTCTCTAGGAAATGAATTCAATTTAGTGTGAGTCACCTTATATATTAAATGTTTTGATAAGTTTGCAATTTGAAGATTGACACTTCTCTTTATCTTCTATTGTTCCAAGAGCTTCTGAGAGATGAATCATGTGATCTCATTCAGACATAAAGCCAGGTACTCCTCGTGCTGTGTGGAATCACTGGCCAAGTCCAGGCTGCTGCATCCCAGCAGGGCCTCCGGACAGCTGCACCTCCATTCCCCCATTCACACAGGACGCTGACCTTTGGAACCCTCTAATTAGTGTGGATGAGTAATTTTCCAAAAAAGAAGGAGAGTAGGGATCAAGAGAGGTACAAACCTATTTTAGTTTCTACCTACAAACTAGAACAGCGTATGTTCTGGGAAAGCTTTCAGATCACTATGGATGTAGGGGGTGGAGCTTAATGGGAGTATAAATCTGTACCAAATGTTCTATTTTTTTTTAAAAAAGGCTTGAACTGGGTGTGGTGGTTCATTCCTGTAATCCCAGCATTTTGGGAGGATCATTTGAGACCATGAGTTGAAGACCAGCTTGGGCAACATAGCACAACCCTGCTGCTATAGGGAAAAAAAAAAAAATGAATCAGGCTTGATGACTTGTCTGTAGCCCCAGCTAATCGAGAGGCTGAGGTGGAAGGATTTCTTCAGGTCAGGAATCTCCAAGGCTGCAGCAAGCCATGGTCGTGCCACTGCATTGCAGCCTGGGTGACAGAGTGAGATACTGTCTCTAAAAAAAGGCTTTAACTTCATGGGTCATTAATTTTACAAACTGGGAGCAAATTTAATAATAGAATAACATTACCTCTATTTTACATGGAACACATACATATAGTTCTACACTGAATATAGTTCTACAGTGGAACTATACATGGAGTTCTACAATGGAATTCTAATCTAATCCTGGGGCAGAATGCTCGATAGATAAGTAAAAACCCAAAACATTATTGCAAAATGTACCCTGTCTTTGGTTTGCTTCTTTACTGCTGTTCTATATTTTTACTTTTTAGGGCTACTTTTATGCTTGTCTTTTGCTTATAACACTCCTTGGGGTAGAAAAACATGTAATTATGACTTCAGCAATGTTTATATATATAATTATTATAATGAGTTATTTCTACAACCATTGTCAATAAACATCTGTCATTATGTCTGAGTCACTGAGTTAACTTGCTACATAATTTATTTCACATTATAGTTAGATATATTATGTATATATATACATAATATATCTAACTATAATTTGAAAATATATTACCTAGACATATTTTCAGAGTATATTCAATAATGAGACTAGAAATTAGAAATGATTTGTTCTGGAAGCTCAGCTATTAAAGGGCATCCTGGCCTTGAACTAAAAAATCTTACACATCTTCTCTTCCCATTTTCTGCAATGGACATAGCTCTCAAAAAGGGAGAAAATATCCTTTTGTGTATTTAGCTACAGAACATACCTGAGTGTGAATTCTAACTTCACTGTTTGTTAGCTCTATGAATCATTTATATTTTTTACACATAATTATACTATCAGCAAATAGAAGATAATAATAGATTAACAATAGCTAATCAAGTTTTGAGACAATCAAGTGAGATTGTATGAAAAGCACTTATCTGAGTTCCTGGCACTTAGACATTAAATAATTACTTCCCTCCCTTTGTATGAAGGGTGAAGGCCCAAGTGGTGGTTAGAGCGCCCCTGTCCTCTGGCTCAGCAGCTGAGTGATAAGATAATCAACCCTAGATTCCTTAGAAATGACCTTATCCCTCCTTCCGAGATGATTAGAAAACATTGAATTTTCTGCTGATTTGTGTGAAGCCACATGGTAAGACAGTGCTAATTATGATTTTTACCCACGCAGGTCAGAAGTTATGTCAAGAAAGCTCTTGCCGAAGGTGCCCAAATTCGGTGCGGTGAGGGAGTGGATAAGTTGAGCCTCCCCGCCAGGAACCAGGAAGGATACTTTATGCTTCCCACGGTGATAACAGACATTAAGGATGAATCCTGCTGCATGACGGAAGAGATATTTGGTCCAGTGACGTGTGTCATCCCCTTTGATAGTGAAGAGGAGGTGATTGAAAGAGCCAACAGCGTCAAGTATGGGCTGGCGGCTACGGTGTGGTCCAGCAATGTGGGGCGTGTCCACCGGGTGGCTAAGAAGCTGCAGTCTGGCTTGGTCTGGACCAACTGCTGGCTCATCAGGGAGCTGAACCTTCCTTTCGGGGGGATGAAGAGTTCTGGAATAGGTAGAGAAGGAGCCAAGGACTCTTATGACTTCTTCACTGAGATCAAAACCGTCACCATTAAGCACTGATCTTTGCTTAATGGCGGAGCCTCTGTGGCCAATGCCTGGCTGCAGAGATGAGTTGCTCAGTGTGGTGAATGAAAATCATGGCATGAATTCCAGCTATGCCTTGACTTGGCAGAAGGTTATCTCTAGCTTACCTTCAGTTTTTAGTTGGTAATTTTACCCCCTAGTGAAGAGATACTGTCTATTTTCAATGTGGACTTGGAAGAAAAGACTTCTAAATAGGAAGACAGAAGAAAGATACCAAACAGTTGTCAAGCTCCTCCCAGGTTGTGTTTCCATAGTGTTTCTTTCATCATCTTCATTGAACTCTTGGGAATCTCCAGATAATCAGATTATTTCATTTGCAAGTACATGGTAAATTAAAAACAAATCTACGGTCATGTGCAGCGCCTCATGCCTATAATCCCAGCACTTTGGGAGGCCAAGGCGGATGGATCACTTGAGTCTGGGAGTTTGAGACCAGCCTAGGCAACATGGTGAAATTCTGTCTTTACCAAAAATTTAAAAATTAGCTGGGCATAGTGTCCTCTCCCTATATATAGCCCCAGCTACTTGGGAGGCTGAGGTGGGAGGATCACTTGAGCCCAGGAGGTTGAGGCTGCAGTGAGCTGTGATCATGCCACTGCACTCCAGCCTGGGGGACAGAGTGAGATCTTGTCTTTAAAAAAAAGCTACAAAGCCAAAGCAAAAAGAAACAGCCATAATTAGCTATCTTTGGAGAGATTATGGGGATGTTCTCCTTGTCTATTAGCCACTAGCATGACTAATTGATCATTGATTGTACTTCATTACGTAAGAGGGCAGTGAATGTCTGGAGTTTGCTAGGGGAAGCCTATGTGGTAAGCTCTACTAAATATATCAGTACAAGGATGAAGAAAAACAAAATAACTACTACTTTTGGAGGAAACTTGAAACAAGAAGAGGACATAGTTTGATCTATTCCTACGGTTGAACCTAATCAATTCCATTGCTTGGCGTATGCATCTAATGAGGCTTACAACTTACCCCAAAGGAAGCAATAAATGTTGGCAATTTTAGTAACCAGTATGGCCTGTATCTTATTTTTGAATGCCTTCTTCCTTATCTCCATCCCCTTAAGAGTACGGACATTTTAATGAGTAATAAAGATTTCAAATGCTGCTTTTTTCTTTTGGATCCCCAGATGATCACAGGAGAAAACTGAGGTTTACAGAGGTTGAGCAATATACCCAAGGTCACACACATGGTATGGGCAGAGGTAGGGTTTGAACCCAGGACTTTCAGGCTCCAAAACCCAGGATCTCTCACTGCCTTCCACTTGCCTTAGCTGGGGCTCAAGAAGCAGTGAAGTACCTGTGGTTCTTGGGACACATTGTGTTGAGTCTCCCCCTTCAAGTCTCCTTCCTGTTTTACCTCCCCCGTCCTCTCTCCTGCCCACCTCCACTTCAGGGCCCTTCCTCAATGGCCATGCAATTCAGGAGCACCTCCAGCATGGGCCTTCCTACACTGACGGGAGTGATCTGTTTGCATGTCTGTCTCCGTAATTGGACAGGAGTGCTGAAGGCCAAGGCTGCTGGTGCCACACTCTGAAGAGTCTCAATTCATAGCACAGTGGCTGGCATACAGCAAGTCCTCAAAGTAAGTTCTGAGAAGGGAACAAAATCTTCCTGATGCTCTGGGGTATTTGTTCTATGGTTTGTGTGTGTGTGGTTGGGGGTGGTGATAGGGGAAGACCAAGCTTTCTAATTTTGCTTAGGATTTCAGATATATTGGCTTGCTTGCATATGCTGAGAAATAAAAGCCAGCTCCTTTCAGATAAAGTGATGGTGTTGGATTATACCTGGTTCTAGATTCTACCTTCCTTTCTCCTTTCCTCGCCTCTTCTCTTCCTCAGCTGAGTCCCCTTGACCTTAATCACTTTAGTACAGAACCAATTTGAACATCAGCAGGAGGAATTTCAGCAACTTTGGTCTCTAGGAATCTGCATCTTTACTCTTATAAATGGTCTGGCCGAAGCTTATCCTTATTCCTAAGACCCAAGTGATATCTTGATTCCAAATTATAACAACTGACTCGTTGCTCCCTGTGCCTGGACAGCCACCTCCCACCCGCTGTCTTTGTCCAGGAGACTGTCCTCCCTGGGGCCTGGAGCCAGCTCTGCTCTTCTTGGTTCCTGTCTTGGCCCTGGGTCCTGCCTGCGGAGGGGCCTGCTTCCAGGTGACAGACATCCTGGATGCCATTTCCCTACTTCTGAGTCTTTCAGATCTCTAAAACTCCTACTGGGCTCACAAGGCAGCCTCATTAATGCATTTTCCTCCAGCCAACATTCATCCATCTCTCAGTTGTTATAATCATTGTCAGAGTCTTAGCACCTTAGCTAGAACTTTCCTAGTTTTGTTCCAGCCTTTTCAAGTGAGTGAGTACAAATCCAAGACTGTCCTTCTCCCAGGCCATCCATGCAGTCTCACAACCCCACAGCAGCTGAGGCGGCACTCCATTCTGTGCCTACACTGCAGCAGAGTCCCAAGGCACCGGTGAATCCTGGTTTGGGCTTCCACACCCTTGCTGTACTGTGCTCAGAACTGACGATAGAATTGGGGTGAAGGTGTCCACAGGGGCTTTATTTTTAAGCTAATTGATGGGCACATAAGTGTTTCCTATATTATTTCATAAATCAGAATTATTCATATACCAAAAAAGGAAAGTGGGTCATATTGAAGGGATAGCCAGGAATAGGCTGAGAGGAGAAGCCGAGAGAAGGTAGGAGAGACCCCTCCTGGCAGAGTGCAGAGGTCCCAAGCTTGAGGCTCAAGGATGAACGGCAGCTGAGGAGCAGTGCTTCTTAGACGTGGATGTGCTCCTAAATCACCGAGGACTCTGTTAAAATGCAGATTTGGATTCAGTAGTTCTGTGGTGAGACCTAAGATTGCATTTGGAGTGTGGAGGAATTAGAAGACACTGATTAGAAGACAGGTGCCTCTGGCTGGGCACCATGGCTCACACCTGTAATCTCAGCACTTTGGGAGGCCGAGGTGGGTGGATCATCTGAGGTTGGGAGTTCGAGACCAGCCTGACCAACAGGGAGAAACCCCATCTCTACTAAAAATACAAAATGAGCTGGGTGTAGTGGCACATGTCTGTGGTCCTATCTATTCAGGAGGCTGAGGCAGGAGAATCGCTTGAACCCGGGAGGTGGAGGTTGTGGTAAGCTGATATCACACCATTGCACTCCAGCCTGAGGAATAAGAGTAAAACTCCCTCTCAAAAAAAAAAAAAAAAAGAAGACAGGTGCTTCCTCTAGGTTTCGGGAGCAGCTGGCTACACTTGCTCTCTACCAGAGACACTAGAGTAGTTGAACTTCCCAGGAATGCCTCTAATGAGGCTCTAGGCACAAAACCTGAGATAGCTCAGGACCTTCCGTGCAACGCTGGGGAGGAGGAAGGGAGAGGCAGCCCCACCTCGGAGTGAGACGCACTGTAGAATTTCACCAACCAAGGCAAAGTCCTCCTCGCTGGTAGGTAGTTAATGAGGGTGCAAACTGTATGCTCCACATGTTTTAGAAAGAAGCTTCTTTTCTTCAGAAAATGGGGATTTAGTCTCGCATTCAGCAATGCATCTTAGGGGTAAACTGTTTTTTCAAACTGCAAAAAATAACTTTGTCAATTACCCATGCTAATCAACAATATTGTTTTGGTATTTTTGTTGTTGTTGTTGTTGTTGTTGTTTTGAGTCAGAGTCTTGTTCTGTCACCCAGGCTGGAGTGCAGTGGCACAATCTTGGCCCACTGTAACCTCCACCTCCTGGGTTCAAGCCATTCTTGAGCCTCAGCCTCCTGAGAAACTGGGATTACAGGCACCCACCAACACTCCTGGCTAATTACTGTATTTTTATTAGACACAGGGTTTCATCATGTTAGCCAGGCTGATCTCAAACTCCTGACCTCAAATGATCCACCTACCTCATACTCCCAAAGTGTTGGAATTATAGGCATGAGCCACCATGTCCAGCCAATAATATCGTTGTTATTTTAAAAATCACTGGCCAGGGCCGAGTGTGGTGGCTCATGCCTGTAATCCAAAGCAGATCATGAGGTCAGGAGATCAAGACCATCTTGGCTAACATGGTGAAACCCTGTGTCTACTAAAAATATAAAAACTAGCCGGGGTGGTGGCGTATGCTTGTAGTCCCAGCTACCCGGGAGGCTGAGGCAGGAGAATTGCTTGAACCAGGGAGTCAGAGGTTGCAGTAAGCCGAGAACGCACCACTACATTCCAGCCTGAAGACAGAGTGAAACTCCATCTCAAAAAAAAAAAAAAATTGCTGGTCAGGCATGGTGGCTTACGCCTGTAATCCCAGCAATTTGGGATGCCGAGGTGGGTGGATTACCTGCAGTCAGGAGTTTGAGACAAGCCTGTCCAACATGGTGAAACCCCATCTCTACTAAAAATACAAAAAATTAGCTAAGTCTGGTGACACACACTTGTAATCCCAGCTACTTGGGAGGCTGAGGCAGGAAAATTGCTTAAGCCTGGGAGACAGAGGTTACAGTGAGCGAAGATCATGCCACTGCACTCCAGCCTGGGTGGCAGAGTGAAACTCTATCTCAAAGAAAAAAAAAATTACCAAGCAACCAAGGATTATCAAATTTTTGGTAAAAGAAAAATATTGAGATGTGCGAAAGAGCAACTGATTGTGGTAGAAACAGATACAAGAAGGAGTGAAGACACTAAAAAGTCGAATGAATCCCCTCAGAAAGATGTGAGGGGATAGTGCATTTATAAATAAGAACAGGCTACTATGAAAAAGGAGCAAGCAAAGAACATAAAAGAGGTCTTGAGAAATTAACCATAGATTCTCCAAATAAATTTTAAAAATTTATAGAATTGAATCATAATATAGCTGAAAACAAATTAGTAATCTGGAAGAAAGAGTTGAGAAAATAGCTCAGGATGTAGAGAATGACAGAAAAGGAAAAATCTAAGAGAGTCGGTGAGATGCAAGATTAGATCTAGAGAGCTATTAATATGTAGCTAATTCAAAATATAAAAACAAAGGCAAAAATATGGAACCAGCCTAAATGCCCATCAACCAACAAATGGATAAAGAAAATGTGGTATGGATGTGTGTGTATGAATATATATACATATCCTGTGGAATGCTACTCAGTCATAAAAAGGAATGAAATAACAGCATTCACAACAACCTGGATGGAGTTAGAGACCATTATTCTAAGGGAAGTAACTCAGGAATGGAAAACCAAACATCATATGTACTCATTTATAAGTGGGAACTAAGCTATGCTATGAGGACACAAAGGCATAAGAATGATGTAATGGACTCTGGGTTCCCCGGGAGCAGGGTGGGATGGGGGTGAGGCATGAAAGACATTGGATGCAGTGTACTCTGCTTGGGTGATGGATACACCAAAATCTCAGAAATCACCACTAAAGAACTTATCCATGTAACCAAACACCACCTGTTCCCCAAAAAGTATTGGAAAAAAAAAAGCCAAAAAGGGGGGAAATAATCAAATAAAGAGAAAAAGAAATTTTCTCTGAACTAGAGAAACTCTTTTTAGATGGAAAATACTCACCATGTGTCAAGAAATACTCTACTGAAAATTTTAAATTCCTAGTGTAGGCTGGCTGCAGTGGCTCACACCTATAATCCCAGCACTTTGGGAGACTGAGGATCTCCTGAGGCAAGAAGTTTGAGACCAGCCTGGCCAATGTAGTGAGACCCTGTCTCAAAACATTAAAATAAAAAAAAATTCCTAGTATAAAGCTTACAGAGTGAATCAACAGGATACCGACGACAAAAAAAAGCACATAAATTGTCATCTTCTTTTCATTAGTAACATTGATGCTAAAAGACAGAGGAGCAGAACTTCAAAGTTCTCAAGAAAAATTATTTTGAACCTAAATTTATAGGCAGCCAAACTCTTATTCGTGAATGAAGGCACAATAATATATTTAATGCCCCGAAAACTTTCTCCCTATTTATTCTTTCTGGTATTACTTGTGGATGTAATGCAGCAAAAGGAAATAGGAAGTCAACAAAACAGAAGAACTGCCCGAAGAATGAAATGAAAATAAATTTTAAGTTGTTAGATATTAAAAAAGAGGCCTAGAAAGCTATTGGCTCAAGTTAGGACAGGAAAGACAGACGTGGTGATTGAAGAACATCTTTAAAAAGAACATGGATTTAAAAATATGGTTTGATAATCTGGAAGATCTTAGATATGTAAAAAAGCTAAAGAAGATCAGAATATGCCACCCCAAAATATGCTACTTTGGCACATTGATTGTTTTGAGCTGAAGGTAATTAAGAAAAAGCTGGCACAGGAGAAGCTACTTTCCTCCATTTACCAATAAGGAGGGCATAACATTCTCTTATGATAGTGTTCTCTCTGGTACAAGGACAAAAAGAATAGCCTTTATTTCTGGAGATGGAGATGGTGCTAAGATGTATGCATAAACAAACCGTATTAAATAACATTTATCTTCATTGTTTTTTCTCCCAGATATTTACCTTCCTTCAATTTACTGCCCCTAAAAATGCAAACCCCCTCTTCTTTGTTAGTCATTTCTCAACAATTTATCACCATTTGTTAAAATGGTACTTAAGGTCCCAAGACTAGCCACTTATTTGGGATTTTACTTCTTTTCTATGGAGCCCCCATGCACATAAAATTTAAAATGAAATTTACATGTCTTTTCCCCCTGTCAATCTGACTTTTGCCAGTTTAATTTGCAAGGCCCAACTGAAGAGTGTAGAGGAAAATTTTTCCTCTCCTACGGAAATAAGATTAAAAAAATGTTCATTTACTTTTTGTTTGTCAGGCATGGAACAAGTTCAAAACTTTACATTTGCCACGATTCTAGAACTAGTACAGGAGTAATTTTTTAAAAAAGGAGAATAAGATGGCTTCAGAGTTTTTAGGAGGTGAAATTAGAGGTTGTGGATGACAAGATTCAGTACTGGCCCCAGCGACTTTTCTGGCCAGGATGTTACCTTCTCATTAAATAATCAGCTCATCCTACTAGAAGGCTTCATTTTATAAGAGAAGAATTCATTGCTTTAATAAGTTTAATCCGAAACACTTGAGTCAGTAAATTCCTGCTGTAAAATTCCTACAAAATATTACTCCATACTCCCAAGTTGAGTTTTTTCTTGTTAGATTGATTTATAAGTACCTACTCTCCCTCCTAAGTTTTCAACTACAAAGTATTGTTTTCTCTTTCAAAGCCCAAGCGTATACTTTGGAGAATATGATAGAAATCCTGTGATTCACCCTATGAGTTATAACCACAGTCTCTCAATCATGTGATAAAGAGCAGACTCCCGGAGAGGGCTGTTCAAGGAGCTGCATGTAATGAGCTCTCTAAATACAATTCACTTAGCAATGGGCTGGACCAGGCCATACCTGCCTGGGGGGTGGTCAGAGGGCTCTGGCTCCATTCCCCACTGCTTGAGCCTCAATCCTTGCCAAGAAATAGGAATCTGTTAGGAGATTTTACACGGTCTGATGAGCCAGGGCACTTGGCTTCCATATTCTCACTTATGGGATGTGTGGGTGCTACTCAGAAATCAATAAAAACTAAAATAACAATTATACTTTGGTTTTTGCCTCATTGTAAAGAAGTGCGTCACTTCTCCAGGACACAGGACAATTCCTGTAGTAATTTTGCTTTTTATTACATTCAGTGCAGCAGATTTTTGTGGCGTGTCTATGCTGTCCAAGGTATTGATCTCGAATCTATAAGGATAAAGTAAGTCCTGACATAAACTAATACGAAAAATAATCTCTACCTTCAAGGAGTTTGCACTCTACGGAGAATGCAAGAGTGTTGGAATGCATTTTCAGAGCACCGCATGTGAAGCATAGAGATAATGCTTTTGTATATTTAAAACTATATAAATCATAAAAATAAAGAAAAAATGGGACTGGGATGCCTTAAGATTCTTCAGAACATGGAAATGAAATGTTGCTTTCCGTATGGCTAACCTCTAAGGCAATCAAAATAGAATATAAATAGCTATCTATTGCTGCCAAGGCTTAAATCATTTTTCCAAATTGTGTTTGCCAAGACAAAAGGAGGTATTTTCTGTAGCACAGGAGAGGTGAACGAGAGGGTGAGTGGGTTGAACACTCCTGAGTAATTATTGCATTTATTTAGGTTTCTGCAGCTATCTATCAGGCCCTTGGCTTATGATAGCAAATGATAATGAACAGTCAAAGGCAGAAATAGCAACATTCACCCTATCATGCCACAGGGACATTATATTCTTTTTATACACAATACAGTGCAAAGGTTCAGGGAGAGTGAGAAGTCTGACCTGAAGCCATTTTTCCACTACTCATCATTTCTGACAGTTACAAGAAATCCAGAGAAGGGATTTTCTTGTCTAATTATTTCTAACCTTAAAGTTCAGGGAGTCAGTCTTTCTTGAGATTAGGATGCACTAAATACATCCTGAGGAAAGGGTGCAGTACGTGTTCTGCGAATACTGTCCAGGAGATGTGAACTCTCTCCCTTTATTTAGGATATCAGAGGAAGGGGCAGGAGAGGGGAGAGTTTAGTCATCTCAGCTTGAAGCAAGTGCTCGGTAAGCACTTTGGTATTGCTTCCATGGGGGACTGTATCACTTCCATCCCAATGAATGAACTCAGCCTGAAAGCGGACCACAAACTGAGCCCAAGTCCCAAGCTGCAGAACCCCTGGGGTTACTATAAAGAAACCCTCAGAGCTGCTTCCTGGTGAATTATTATTGGGAGAGTGCATTTCCCCTAAGATACCTAAAATTAATGCAAAGAGGAATTCAGAAGTGTATATTTTGCTGAACTTGAAACATCAGAGAAATTGTTCAAAAATCCCCCTGAAGAGATAAATATGCTGATATTCAAATTTTTACCTATCTTGATGATTCTCACATGCTTTCATTTCTCAAGGATGTAGCATGAAAATCAGATTTCCTCTGTTAGAAATTCATGAGTGCCTGCTGCTTGCTTCCCAGTGGCAGTCCTTGGGACCTGATATGTGAGCACTTTCAAAAGACACTTCAGGAGAGCATTTTATGCTCTGTGCAGGAACCTACTCCTGCAGGCAATCGGCACCTGCAGTCACAGACCCCGAGGCTCTGGGGCTGTCACATAAATTGCACAGAATCAGAGACTGCTCCCCACACAGCAGCCCAATCACCCCAGAGAGCCCCACTCTCCCTTCAGTGCCCCAGGGGAGGGGTTTCCACCCTCTCCTGCCATTTGCTATGTCTGAGCTTGAAATATTAAAATAGAGTACTTTTTTCACATGTAACTCAATTCCAACAGCTGTAATTAAGAACACATAGAGGCCAGCTGCTTATTATATGTGGGCAGGAACTCCAAAATACTTAATCAGAATTTACAATTAGTTGTCATTGTCCTCAGAATACCTCTACTTCTCTGATGCTTGTATATTTCTATATGTTCTGTATATTCCGTATTCTAGTTCCATTTAGGAGTTGTTTGGTGTAAGATCCTGGGCCAGCCAATAAGCTTCTTCATGCCTCAGTTGTCTGTCTGGCAGTGGGGAGAGAGCTACACAAGGTGATTTCAAGATCCCTGGCAAACAACCTTGTTATGATTCAGTGACTCCATGAATCCTTAATATTCCAGGAGTATTTTTCAAGGCTTTGCTGGAAATTGTTGAGTCACACTGGAATGAATTGCCATTATGAGATGAGGTTGGAATGTTCTGCTCACTCCAAGGGTAAGACTGGACTGAAGAATGTGGAGGAGGACTGCGACAAGGTGTGGGATGCGAAAGTCATCATCAGATGCAAGGAGATGTCATATCCTAGGCCAACAGACAAGATTAGGCAGATTTCCAGCACTTGATGAATGGCTAGCTGGAAGCGGAAATATGATTATTCCCCCAAGAGCAGCCTATGATTTGTTTGGCAGAAGCCTCAGAGTCGTGATGACGATGATTTGCACCGGCCTTTGGGTGAGTCAGCACTGACAAGCTTGGCAGCAGAGACTGACAGTGGCTGTTCAGGACTGTTACATGCATTTCAGAAGTCTTGCTGTGAACAAAGTATCTTCCCCAAACTACAACCTGAAATCTTCGTGAACAAAGCCTGAAGTGAGAGGCTTGGCCCTGGGACAGCTCAGGGGTGAATCCACCCTATATTAATGGAGTCACAGTCAGCTGCAGGTACCCCCAAGCAAAGGACACTGGAAATTCCCAGGAGATAAGCAGATCCGAAGCAAAGAAGGACCAAGGGCTTTGAAATTTCCTTCCTTCCTTCCTTCCTTCCTTCCTTCCTTCCTTCCTTCCTTCCTCTTTCCCTTCTTTTTGATGGAGTTTCACTCTTGTCACTCAGGCTGGAGTGCAAATGTGCAATTTTGGTTCACTGAAACCTCCGCCTCCCGGGTTCAAGCCATTCTCCTGCCTCAGCCTCTCAAGTAGCTGGGATTACAGGCATGTGCCACCATGCCTGGCTAATTTTTGTATTTTTAGTAGATACAGTTTCATCACTAAACTTGGTACAGTTTCATCACTAAAATTGGCCAGGCAGGTCTCAAACTCCTGCCCTCAGGTGACCCGCCCACCTCAGCCTCCCAAAGTGCTGAGCCTCCCAAAGTGGCATGAGCCACCATGCCCAGCCAAAATTGTCTTTCAAAAGTCTGAGCTCAGTGGCTTACGGGAATATCTAATATGGATGACCTGAAGGCAGGTGGATCATCCTAGACAAGCCCCTGGCATTCCCTGTACCAGGCAGATGGGAAAGAGTAGAGCAGTGGGAAGCTGGTTTCCATGGGTCTGCCTCTCCGAGTCTTCCTGTTGAGCAGCCTAGCAGCACATGGGGCATGAGAGGACATTGTCCTCCTTTGACCTCACCTGGAGCAGGCTTTCTAGTTTATCTCTGGGGAAGGTGTTCTCTCCAATGTCCCTAGGTGTCCCATGACACCAGATAATCTCAGTGTTAAGCTAAACACTCCCCTTTCCATCCTTAATTTTTCTTGCCAAAAGTAACCATTTAGAAATAGTTCTGGTTTTAGGTCTTCTCTACAACAGAACTAACCCACATGTGGGCCCAGATTTCTGGCCACATCAACTTCAAATAACATAAAGTATTTCAGTTTCCTACAATGAAAGGTGTGAAACTCAGTACACATACACCACCTCATCCCATCTGCAATTCCCCTTCCAATTTTTATTAGTTACGTTGATATTTTAAGATATTTGCCCAGGAGTGGTGGCTCATACCTGTAATCCCAGCACTTTGGGAGGCCGAGACTGGTGGATCACCTGAGGTCAGGAGTTTGAGACCAGCCTGGCCAACATGGTGAAACTCCGTCTCTGCTAAAAATACAAAAATTAGCCAAGCATAGTGGTGCATGCCTAGTCCAGCTACTTGGGAGGCTGAGACAGGATAATTGCGGATGGGAGGTGGAGGTTGCAGTGAGTGCCACAGCATTCCAGCCTGGAACACAAAGTGAGACTCCATCTCAAAATATATATACATATATGTGTGTGTGTGTGTGTGTGTTTAAAGATGTTAATGGTTCAATGCACAACTTTAACTAATATGTATAAATTTTAATATGTTGATTTACTGAGTTTTGACATCATCTACCTTCTCCCTGCTCTGTAAGATGAGGAAAGTAGATGGTTGCCACCATCTCAGGCTTCTGCCTTTTCCCCTCTTAATTCACCCACTGATTAATTTCATTATCTAGGCTAGTAACTGCTGCAGCCTGTTCTATAATTTTAAGTTAGCTTTCTGTACTTTGCCTATAGCTTGACTTTAAGTAAAAAAGGCTAAAAACCAGTAAGAAACATTCATAATATTAAGATAATATACAGACTGGCTGCAGTGGCTCATGATTGTACTCCCAGCACTTTGGGACGCCGAAGTGGGAGGATTGCCTGAGGTCAGTTCAAGACCATTCTGGGCAACATGGTGAGACCTCATCTGTACAGAAAATAAACAAAATTAGCCAGGTGGGGTGGCATAAATGTATAGTCCCAGCTCCTTGGGGGGCTGAGGTGGGAGGATTGCTAGATCCCAGGAGGCAGAGGCTGCAGTGAGCTGTGATGGCGCCACTGAACTCTGGACTGGGTGACAAAGTAAGACCCTGTCTCAAAAAGAAGATAATATAAATATTAATTGAGAATTAAATACTATGTAAGGTCCATAAAGATGGAAAGATGATTTTATGTTGCCAAAAATATCCACCTAAAAAGGTGAAAAAATGGATTCCTTTTACTTTTACGTTTTCTGTTTATCCAAGTCATGTCACATTTCAGCTTACTCTTCTTATCATGACTTCTGAATAGCTTTTTCTTTCTGTTTCCTTTAATGGATAGACTAGACATATACCTAGGAAGGGAGGGTAAAAAAACTTTCCTCTATCCCCTTAGGTTTTGTGTCTGGGACCTGCAAATTAGACTGACAGACAAAAGACAGATTGACAGGAAAAAAAGACATACAGGCCAGGCACAGTGGCTCACACTCATAATCCCAGTACTTTGGGAGGCTGAGGTGGGTGAATCACTTGAGGCTAGGGGTTTGAGACCAGCCTGACCAATATAGTGAAACCCCATCTCTACTAAAAATACAAAAGTTAGCCAGGTGTGGTAGTGCACACCTGTAATCCCAGCTACTTGGGAGGCTGAGGCATGAGAATTGCTTGAGCCAGGAGGTGGAGTTTGCAATAAGCTGAGATGGTGCCACTGCACTCCAGCCTGGGCAATAGAACAACACACTGTCACAAAAAAAAAAAAAAAAAAAAAAAAAGACATACCAATTTTATTTAATATTTACATGCACAAAGGTCTTCATAGAAAATATCCAAAGAAATGGTTAAATTTGTGGGGCTTTATACCGTCTTAACAAAACATAATAAATCTTGGGGAAGTGATAAGAGAGAAGTTTACGCATCTAGGGGTGGTAAATTTGATTACCAAAGTGGAAGAGGCAGGGACTGATCATTTTAAGAACATTAAACTCTCTCTATGTAAGCAGGTGGAAGGCCTTCAGGAATAACTGTCTGTTGTGGTATGTGCTTGTGTGGACACTCAATCTGAGTGTGGGAATTTGAGAAGCCTCCTTACCTTCCTTCATTGTACATTACTTTCTCTCCTCCTCTTCCATTTTCTTCTCCTCCTTTTTCTTATCTTTATTTTCTATTTTTTGGAATGTTTTACATAGTAATTTTATTTGTGTACAGATTTCTGGATTTTAAAAAGTATCTGCATCATCAACATTTTTCACCCTCCTCCCTCTCTCCCACCCTTAAGTGTTTCTTCGATACTGTCAGAACAGCCTGTTCCCAGGGTTTGGATCACGGGCTCCTCCACAATCTGCACATGCATTTGTGTCACTGGGTAGTGCTAAGCAAGATGAAGTGTTAAGATTACGGGGATCTGTATTAGGTTACAGATCCCGAGACATCATGTGAGGTGGCTTGGTGACTAATGTTCCCTGGTACATTTTCCTAGCTTGGCCTTTCTGCAACCTGTGCAGTTTTCAAGGAAATGGCTGAGTGGTTTTGTTCTGGTTGAATGGCAGGGAATATTAGGAGACACCCATCTTATCTTCTTTTCAAATTGTGCTGAAGATCAGAAACAGAAAAAATGAAAAGTTGTTGTTACCATTGACCTGGCATGTGAGCTAACTCATGCTGAAATGCCCTCCTTAGTACTATGATTGCTAAGATGGCTGGGCAAATATAGGCTCCTTTTTAGCTAAGTGTTTCCTTACATGGGGCTGCTTAATGCTGGGAAGAATTGTTTTTTTACTTTTCTACTGCCTTGAGTGCCCTGGCGTGGGAAAGCCCTGTTCTGGGAGCACGATGCTGCTGAGAGTTGAGCAGAGAAACTGGTGGCTCTCTGCAGCCGTCCACACAGAAATCCTGGCTGACTTCAGGGAGGGGAAGTAGATAAGTCTGCCACTCTATAGACAGCATGAGTTTCATCAGGCTGAAGATGGCTTCATTGCAGAATGCTATTTTGATCAGCCAGGGAAATATCATACTGAGTACAATGACACTCCTTTATTTTCAGTACAATGAAAATAAAATCCTTCTCTAATCATGAATTATTTTTGACATCTGAATCTGAGCTCACCAATCCCAGTTTGCAGAGCTAGTTATATTTCCTTGGATGGAGTGTGAAAGAGCCCTAGACCAGGGCTTCAGGAGAGGTGGCTCTGCTGTGTTTCACTGCTCTGTTTCAGGCTGGGGCCTAGTGGTACGACTGGGCTATGGCCTGGTTAGTTGTAGGAGACTAATAAGAAGCAGGACCCTGCATTTGATGTTCCCAAAGGACTGAAGCAAGTGCTGAAGGGCAGGACACCCAGCAGAGCTCTGATAGGAATTGAGAGCATGACTATGACAATGACCATGACGGGGTGCTTGCTGTAAGCAGGGGGAAGCAGAAGGGCACTTCCTGTCCTCATGGGGCCAGGGCACTACAGTGGGAAGCAGGAGAGGCTCCCAAATTCTGGCAAACAGAGTGTGGCATCAGGAAATTTGTTGTAGACAGCAGGGCTCTGTTGGAATTCATGGGTGGGGCTCTGATTCCCAGCAGGGAGATAGGAAAAAGCCAGGCAGAACCCCAGTGCTAGACAGTGATGGGCACACTGGCAGGGTTATCCAGACAGGGAGTTTTCACTACGTCTTCAGGGAACTCAGAGAGTCTTATTTTAGTAACTTATTATCAGAACTGAGGCACTGTGTCAGGGATAATTAACCACCACATTGACTTGAACCTTGAGTCCTTGAATCCCTCCTTTCTCAGCCCAGGGAGGCTCAGCTGGTCTGAACCTAGACGTGAGGATCAAGCAGAATGATGTGTGTGCAGAGGAGAAAGAGGAAGCAGGGCAAAAATTAGCTACAGATGCTGGGACCTTGCCTAAACCTGGCAATTCTCGGTCCAACAGAGCTGTTGTGAGTGCAACATTAGGTATGGTATATTAAAGCAATTTCAGAAAGGAGATCCTTGTGAAAACTCAGGTCAAATAAGCCCCAAGGTTTTTCCATAGAAATTTTATAAGACCGAGATGCCAGGGCATCTTCAAGCATAGAGCTTTTGCCTAGGCTGTCTGATTTTCTGCAAAAGCCCTTTCTCCCTGCTCTAGGCCTCCATAACTCCTACTTAGTCTACTGGGCTTTTACTATTATTATTATTTAGAGATAGGGTCTTGCCATGTTGCCCAGGCTGGTCTTGAACTTCTGGGATCAAGCAATTCACTGGCCCTGGCCTCCCAAAGTGCTGGGATTACAGGTGTGAGCCACTGCACCCAGCCATACTAAGCTTTAAAAACTCATTTCAGTCAGCCTTTTCTGGGGAAGCATTTTCTGCATCCCTGACCAGGTGGCATCCTGCTTCAATGTTCTCAGTTAGCTGAGTTGGAATTTTACATATTTTTGCCCGATTGTTTGATTACTGTTGGCTTCTCCCACTGAAAGGTACATTTCCTGAGGATAGAGGGGACGTCTATCCCATTTGTTGCTGTGTCCATAGGCTTAGCCCAGTGCTTGGTATATTTTAAGTGTTCAGTTAATATTTGTTGACTGATTGAATGAATATTTGAGAGAAATAGAATTCTTTTTTGGTAGGAGAAAGCAGGAGGATTACTGTCGGTATTTGGCCTTATTGAACACTTATGAAAATAGACCACCTTAGAAACATATTTCAAAGACCCACAAGATATCTAAGCAGACCAGACTGGAAGGAGTTATAAAGCCTAGAAATACTGATAGTTATGTTGATAGCTATGTCCTTATATCTTTGGCCCACATTTGACATAAAAATGAGCAAAAGTGAATCTAAGTAGGTTTTTAAAGGAAATTCATCTGTAGGACAAATAGATGGTACCATAGTCTTATTCTGTTTTCCCCTCCCCCATCCCCTACATTCTGCATCCTGTCCCCACAAATCTACATAGGTTGATACAAAAACAAACACTGGATGCATTTTTTTTTTTTTTTTTTTGAGACGGAGTCTTGCTCTGACACCCAGGAGGAGTGCAGTGGTGCCATCTTGGCTCACTGCAACTTCTGCCTCTTGGGTTCAAGTGATTCTCCTGCTTCAGCGTCCCAAGTAGCTGGGATTACAGGTGCTCGCCACATTGCCCAGCTAATTTTTGTATTTTTAGTAGAGGTAGGGTTTCACTGTGTTGGCCAGGATGGTCTCAAACTCCTTACCTCAGATGATCCTCCCGCCTTGGCCCCAATGTGCTGGGATTACAGGTGTGAGCCGCGGTGCCCGGTCTGGAGGCATTCTTCAAGGGGGAAATAAGTCATGCCCATACTTAGAATGGAGGTTGTAGAGGTGAGAACCCCTTATTTAGTTCTGATGAATGTGAGAATTCTTTGGTTTCCAGCAGCAGAATCTAACATTGGCCATGGTGTGAACTGCATAACCTAAGGGAAGGGTGGAAAACTAGGCTTGGAAATGAATTAGAATGGGAGCGTCACTATAAGGCCAAAACTACGACTCAGCCTTGCATGAGTAGAGCTGCATTTATATTTATTAAAAAACCTATTTCATTTTTGTTCTATTTATCAGGTTGCTTGAGTTTCAAGTTCTAAAAGAAGGCAGCTTTTTGGGTTATTTCCTGCCCAGATAATCTTAATACTTCCACCAGAGTTTACCCAATGGGGAAGATAATTTCTTTTCTTTGTTTTTTTTTTTTTTTTGTAAGTGAAGTACTATTTCTTAAAAAACGAGGTAGGAGCGTAGGGCACCATCAACAAATGAATGGATGAACGAAAGGTAGATAGAGATGCAATAGGATATTATTCAGCCTTAAAAAGGATTGAAATTCTGACACATGCTACAATATGGATGATGCTTGAAAACATTATGCCAAGTGAAAAAAGCCAGAAACAGAACCAATGCTGTATGATTCCACTTATATGAGGTTCCCAGAGAAGTCAAATTCATAGGAAAAGAAAGTCCAATTGTGGTTCCCAGAGCTACGGAAAGAGGGGAGAGGAAAGTTACTGTTTATAAGGAACAGAGTTTCAGTTTGGGATGAGGAAAGGGTTCTGGAGGTGATTGATGATAATGGTTGTATAACAATGCAAATAAATTTAATGTCACTGAACTGTACACTTAAAAATTATAAATTGTATGTTATGTATATTTTACCACAATAAAAATAAAGAGCCAGTGTTAATCAATGTCAAGACAGGGAGAATGAAGGTCATGGTCATTGGAAGGAAAGGCCCCCTGGACCCCTGGTAGAGTGGACTGGGCATCTGCAAGCTCCAGCTCTTCTGTGTATCTTTGGCCAAGTCCCCAAACCTCCCGGAACCTCTTTTTCTCAAGGATAGTAACACTGGCCCTATTACCTACTTCATAGGAACTGGGTTGTCCTGAGAAACTATCTGGTGGATGTTAAACATTCTGTACAAATGGAAGGCATTACTATCTGAAGGAATGGAAAAACCCTTTGTAAATCCATACGTCAGTGGCCTGGAGGATAAGTGGAGACCACATTCCTTAGGTTAGTATTCTGGAGGTGACTATCCCAGGTGAATGGAAAGAGTTTGAACAAAAAATCAGAGCAGGGCAGGAAACAGTCATTTCTCTACATGCTACAAAATCTAAATTGGCCTGAATTGCCCTACTGTGCTGCCACTCCATTAAAGCTTTACAACCCTCGGTGGAAGGCTCAGCCATATCAGTAACTTTGGTGAAGCAGCTGGTGTTTCCAGCTGAATGTCTCTAAATGGTCTGGCCAACAACAGAGCTGCTAATGAACATCCGTAAAAAACCAATAAGGGGTGCCTCTTGGATGAATCTGACCTGTGTCTGGTACCAGATTTGGGCAAATAAAACAATGATTAGTTCCAGGCAAAATTCCAAAGTTTCAGCTTTGGAAACCAAAGGTCTATTTATTTGCTTACATGAGACCCAAGGTACAGGGTTGGAACAGATTTCATTGCAAAGATTCTTCTGGTCCTGATTTCTGCCTGAAGTCTTCAGAGAGGGACCATTGTTAGAGCTATGGTTTGATCAGCCTCTAGGATTATTAGGAGAAATGCTAGTACATTTATAACCTTTGGGTAGAGTCTTCTGGTCATTCTTCAGTGATGGCATTTGGCTTTTCACTGTTTATGCATACAGCACAGTTCCAACACCTGCTGAGCAGGTGCCTGGGGCTTCAACCCTAGTTCTGAATTACGTATTTCCTCTTAACTCACTGAGGGCTACCTGGCTTTAACACCTTCTCACTCTTGTGTCCTTAAAGTTTCTATTCTCAAAATTTCGTTTCTTTCTTTTGAATTTGACTATATTACACAACTTTTATCTATCTCTATCTGTTGTCCACACACATACTCTCAAGTGGCCTCTCCTTCCAATGACGGTGACCTCCCATTTTCCCTGTCTTCACACTGGTTAACTCTGGCTGTCCTCATTATTTTTACTGTGGTAAAATATACATGACATTTATCATTTTAACCATTTTTAAGTATACAGTTTAGTGGCATTTAGTACACACACACACACACACACACACACACATATTTCTACCCATTCTTTATGTTGGGAGTGGAAGGAGGGCTGCCTATACATGTTCAATTTTCCATTCTGGTGATTTTGATGTCTGGCCATTCAGAGAACCTGAGAACCAAGATGGTGCTGCCTTTATGGAGCTTGGTGTGTCCTTCTGGGGCTGGTGATTCTGTGGTGGCCTGCCCATGGCCGTTTGGATTCACTGCAGCCTATTAGGAAGAGAGGACTGGCCCCACTTATTACTGCAAGACTAGCCTTTTTATTGTATTAGACTTATTGATTTATATTGGTTGAAAGTGACTACACTTCTGTCTGTCCAGGAACAGACAGACCAGAGTTGGGATTGGGTATTAGGAGAAGACACATGGTCAACAGGAAGACATGAAAGAGATAGAAAGAAGAGCAGAGAGGGGAGAGTAAGAATGAAAAGAAAAGAGGAAGGAATCTCAGTGGAAATTGGGATGGTCCAAGATGGAGAAAAGAAAAAGAGGAATTAGGAGCAGGTGTGTGGGTGGGGTGTAGGGGGAATGCTGTTTTCTTCTCTGCCTGGGAGGGGCCAGCTTCCCGGTCTGTGATTACATCTGGGTGTGGGTGGTGGCAGAGGAACACCTGTCTAGTCATCTCTCTTCATTTGTCAGACACATTCAAAATCTAGCTCAGACCCTGGAGCCTGCCTCCATGTGGCCTGAGGGCAGCTCATTTTCAATGAACAGATCACCTGGGAAAGCGAAAGTTGCTATTTTTCACAATTTCTGTCTGGATATCGACTTTAGGGCAAAGCTGCCGCAGCCACGTTTGTTTTCCTTTTTGAGCTGGGGTGGGGGCATGCAGGGGCAAGTTTTCAACCAGCCCCATTTCTGTATAGCAGGAAACATTATTGAAAATCCAACATGCAAATTTTTGTAACAGAAGGGTTTTGACAGTGTTCTTGAATGTTCTTGAAGACCTAAAGAAGCAGCCTGTCTGACTGACCTCCTGCATTTAAAGGATCTGCCACACAGGTCTTTCTCCAGTGCACAGAATTAATGTGTGACCTCTGAATTGTGATGAATTCCAATTAGTTCCTCTTTTTAAACAGAAGTTTTTGGTGTCTGGTGGTATTTAGAAACTTCTAGCACTCCGTTCTATTTATAAATTGCTTTTATAACCACAGGATTTAAAGACTGAAAGAGACCTTAGAAATGCTCTAATGAGAAGAGCACGTTTCAATTCCAGCTTCAAAACCCATTTGTCTGTGACCTTAAATACACCACTTAACTTCTGCAGGTCTGATTTTGTTCCTCTGTAAAATGAAATGCTTGAACTAATTATGAGGTTACTTTGGTTCTCACTCTCTTTTATGTATCGCCCCACAGTTGCTTCCCAGTGAGTGGTTCCCAGTGAGAGGCTCTGAGTCTTTAAATGCCCAGACCAGACCACATCCCAAGTTAGAGACAGGCCCCACCAGACCCTGCCTTGTGGCTCTTCCTGCAGGATGTTTCCATAGCGCTCTGGGGAGCAGTGCTGACCAGCTCATAGGGAAGCCCAGAGGCCAGAGCTGACCTACACCACCTCTAGAGAGTCAGTGAGGATGGAGATCCTTGTTCAGTGGGAAAGGGACCTAGATCCCAGAACTCACCATGCCTGTTCTGGGTATGTTTCTGCTGAGAGGTGCGTTTCTCTGCCACGGAGTAGGGTCTCTCTCACCTTAGACAGAATAAAGGTGAAGGGTTTCCAATCTGAATGCTAACACTTTTCAAACTGAATTTGACATCTCTTTAGACCCATTCGCCCATAGTCCAGGCTATTTTGACCTCTCTGCTCAGCTTAGCTGACTTGGCATGTCCATCCAGGTGGACCCTAGGCCATGTCTGACCACATCAGACAGTGTATTCCTTACTCATGTCCTGCTCCAACCCAGTTGCTCCCCCGTCTATGTTTTCTACATCTATCAGCACAGTTACGGTACTAGCATGAATGCAGTGGCCCCGGCCAGACTCCTTTGAAGTCATCTTTGGTTTTCTCTCTTCTTGGCTACTTTCACCAGTTGGCCTCTGTATTCATTTCCCAGGGCTGCTGTAACAGAATACAGTAGTCCCCCCTTATCTGCAGGGGATATGTTCTGAGACCCCAAATGGATGCCTGACATCACTGATAGTACCAAATCCTATATATACTGTGGGCTTTTTCTGATAACCAAGCCAGCTCCTAAGTGATTTGCAGGTGGGCAGTGTCTACAGTGTCAATCCACTGGACAAAAGGATGATTCATGTCCCGGCGGGATGGAGTGGGACAGTGTGAGATCACATCACACTACTCAGAATGGTGCACAATTGAAAACTATGAATTGTTTACTTCTGGAGTTTTCCAGTTAATATTTTCAAACTGTAATTGACCACACATAACTGAAACTGTGGAACGTGAAACAGTGGATAAGAGGAGTACTGTGCCACAAACAGGATGGCTGAAACAACAGAAATGTGTGCTTTCATATTTCTGGAGTCTAGACGTCCAAAACCAAGTCCTCAGCAAGGTCGTGCTCTTTCTGAAGGTTGCAAGGGAGGACGTGTTCTATTTCTGGTAATCCTGGCAATCCTAGACATTCCTTGGCTTGGAAAAGCATCGCTCCTGTCTCTAACTCCGTCATCACGTGACATTCTCCCTGTATGTCTGCATCTCTTCTCTTTTTATAAAGACACCAGTTTTATTGGACTAGGGCCCCCTAATGTATGAATATGACCTCATCTTAACTTGATTGCGTCAGCAACAACCGCATTTCCGAATAAGGTCACATTCATAGGTACTGGGGATTAGGAATTCAGTATATCCTTTTGAGGGACACAATTCAACCCATGAGAGCCTCTAAGTCCTGTTAATTCAACCTTTTAACTATCTCTAATCATTCTCCTCCTCTTCATCCTCACAGTGGTTCTCCTTGTTCCTTATCTGGATTTGTTCAAAGCCTCCCACCAGTTCTGCTCCTCCTACTTTCACACTGATGGTTAGAACTCATCTCTCAAGAACTTTGGGAGATTATTCTTACTATTTTTAAATAGAAGTGGAATTGTTGGCTGAAAAGGCATATCTTTAACATTTTGAGAGACACTGACAATTGTCATCCAAAGAAGGTGTTTAAATTTGCAGTTGGCTACGGCTTGTATATGGTTTGTCCCCATCAAAACTCATGTTGAGGCTAGTTCTCAATGTGAAAGTGTTGACAGGTGGTGGTACGTTTAAGAGGCCCTTGGATCCACCTTCGTGAAGGGACTAATGCTGGCTAGAAAAAGTGAGTGAGTTCTTGCTCTTTTGGGACTGGGTTAGTTACCACCACAGTGGGCTGTTATAAAAAGTGGCTTTGGCTTTCTTGCTTTCCTCTTTTACCCTGTGGTACTTTCCACCATGTTATGAGGCAGCGCACCAGATGCTGGTGCCATGCTCTTGAACTTCTCAGCCTCTAGAACTGTGAGTTAAATAAACCTCTATTCTTTACACATTGGTCTGTGGTATTCAGTTATAGCAACAGGAAAAAGACCAAGACACAGTCTTATGTATAATATATGAGTTACTTTTTCCACACACTTTTTCCAACACAAGATTTTATCAATCTTTTACATTTTTGCCAACCTGTCAGATAACGGTGTTTCAATATTTTCATTTGTGTTTTCCTAATTACCAGGGACTCAGAGCACACACCATTGCCATGCTGAATGGTGAGTATGGTGCCTTATGCTGCTGCTATTCTCTTTTCTGTGCAGCTCCAGTCAGCCTTAGTGCCTTCAGGGGGCACGAGGACAATTAGTACCTTCAGAATCTTCAGGTGAAAAGCAGGTGCCAGTTTCTATGTGTTCACATGTGAAGGGACTCATTGCAGGCCCATTCGAAGTCCCACAGCTGAGTAAGCATGCAGCTGCACACAGATGGATGCCAGTCTCCCTTTGGTGCTGGCACCCTCCTTCTCTATGATTGGTACTCTTGGTGCCCTTTTTGGTTGGATTGGGCTGGGGGATTGGAGGGGGACATTCCTGGTTCTGCCAAAGCATTTTTTTCCTGTGCATGCACCTCACTACCTGGATGACTCCCTTTCTCCTTCATGAGCCTGACCTTCTGCTTCTAGAAGCCAGATGGGTTGGAGGGGCAAGGGTAGAAGGGCCAGCTTGGCCAACTCTTTATAAGTCTGAAGGCGATTTGGGCAACTCTTTGGCACTGTGTTTAGAATGTATGGCTTTGTTGAATGGCTGGCTTCAGCTTTGAAGATTTAGGCGAGATTTCAAGACAAAAGGAGAAAACTCAAGCAGTATTTTGTTACCTATATGTTCCATACATGTATGAACATGGGAAAGTGTCTGCAAAGTACTACTCATGCTTTTGTTCTGGGGATTATAACATCTGTGACTTCTTTTCCATGTTAGTGTGCATGTATGGGGCACTTACACTTTGGGCTTTACAGTTTTATATTGCTTAAATTTTTTAAATGAACTTTTGCTATTTTTGTATATTAAAAAATATAGGCTGGTGGCGGTGGCTCATGCCTATAATCCCAGCACTTTGGGAGGCTGAGGCAGGTGGATCACCTGAGGTCGGGAGTTCGAGACCAGCCTGACCAACATGGAGAAACCCCGACTCTACTAAAAATACATAATTAGCCGGGTGTGGTGGCGCATGCCTGCAATCTCAGCTACTTAGGCAGCTGAGGCAGGAAAATCATTTGAACCTGGAAGACAGAGTTTGCAGTGAGCTGAGATCAAGCCACTGCACTACAGCCTGGGCAACAAGAGTGAAACTCCATCTCAAAAAAAAAATTTTAAACATCAATAATTCACTTTTGGGAATCTCCCTTTTACTAAGTTGTAGAAAGCAAAAGCATCAACATGTCATTTTTCAAAAGGAAAGGGGTAATTTTAAAATTATTTTCTGAATGTTCTATGCATACCTTTGGGACAGAATTTATTACACTACTTTTTGTTGTTGTTGAAATCCTGCAATATCTTATATAGGTATTGTCAAACAGGAGGCACTAAAAGTAGAAAGAAAAGAAAGGAAAGCCAGAAAGAAAGAAGGAAGGAAAGCAAGCAGGCAGGTGGGACTGATTAATGACAGTGCAAATCCCAAGGACTTCTTAGAGGTGAGCTGGGTTGTCATATTCTCTCTCGCTCACTCTCTTTTTTTCTTGAGACAGAGACTTGCTCTGTTGCCTAGGCTGGAGTACAGTGGCATGATCTCAGCTCACTGCAACCTCTGCCTCTGGGTTCAAGTGATTCTCCTGCCTCAGCCTGCCAAGTAGTTGTGATTACAGGTGCACACAATAACACCCAGCTAATTTTTTGAAGAGATAGGCTTTCACCAAGTTTGCCAGGCTGGTTCTGAACTCCTGACCTCAAGTGATCCGCCTGCCTCGGCCTCCCAAGGTGCTGGTATTACAAGCGTAAGCCGCCGTGCCCAGCTGGGCTGTCACATTCTCAAGACTCCTCTTTAACTTTACACAAGAGCATTAATTGCTACTTAAATTTATTTTTTAGCAAAGATTCTCTGGCAATGTGCTCATCTGATTGCTGCCTCCAAGACCTCTGAGCTTGTCTTTCTCCTCAAAGATGACACAGAGAACTCTTTGAGGTTTTTAAATTAAATTAGGTGCCCAAAGGCTATCTATAGCCAAGAAATTTATGCTTCAAGAGATGGTCATGCACTTGAAAGTGGTGGAACGTGATCTAGAACTGCATGGATTCCGACCTGAAATGCAACTTTGGAGTCTGTCTTGTGGGCTAGTACTTGAGACATAAACTTGAGTCTGGGCTTAAGGATAGCTGAAGATAAGCCAATGTTTTCCTTCCAGGGAATGCAACCTAATTGCCAATTAAAAAGCAAAGTGTGAGGCCTGGCGTGGTGGCTTATGCCATAATCCCAGCATTTTGGGAGGCCGAGGCAGGCGGATGATCTAAAGTCGGGGGTTTGAGACCAGCCTGACCTACATGGAGAAACCCCATCTCTACTAAAAATACAAAATTAGACAGGTGTGGTGGCGCATGCCTGTGATCCCAGCTACTTGGGAGGCTGAGGCAGGAGAATTGCTTGAAACTGGGAGGTGGAGGTTGTGGTGAGCTGAGATTGTGCCATTGCACTCTAGCTTGGGCGACGAGAGAGAAACTCCATCTCAAAAAAAAAAAAGAAAAGAAAAGAAAAGAAAAGTGTTAATGAGAGCAGAATAACATAACAACATAAAAAATGAATAAAAATAAAAAAATTATCCAACCTCATTAGTATCCGAAGAATTGTAAATTTACATAATGAACACAATTTTTTGACAGGAATTTTAAAAAGAGGACACTACTCAATTATTAAGGAATCAGGCATTCACGCACTGCTGTCAGGGATTAATTGGAACAAAACTTTAGAGTACTTTTTCAACCTGCATACAGATTTGCAGAAATTTCAACCCCAATAACAAACACCTTTGTAAGTTTCAGAAAATATCCTGAATATGCAAAATGATTTAGCTACATGCTGCCTACTACAATCTTATGCTTAAAAACCTGGACATCAACTGTATAGCCAACAAAGAGAATATGTTTGAAAAATTATGGTTCATCCATAAATAAAATGCTACTCAACCATTAAAGTGGATGCCTCCAATCATTCTATTCAAACTGTGTTCCCCAGAGCCCCGGGTGTCTCCCATGATGATGCTGGGAAGGCTGAATGTGGGAGAGTCCAAGCTTCTCACATCCCCTCCAGCCAGGACAAAAAATGCTGCAAATATGTGAGAGAGCTACTACCAAAACAAAACACAACTTTTAGGCCAGGTGCAGTGGCTCATGCCTGTAATCCCAGCACTTTGGGAGGCCGAGGCGGGTGGATCATGAGGTCAAGAGATTGAGACCATCCTGGCCAACATGGTGAAATCCCATCTCTACTAAAATAACAAAAATTAGCTGCGCATGTTGGTGTGTACCTGTAGTCCCCGCTACTCGGGAGGCTGAGGCAGGAGAATCTCTTGAACCCGGAAGGCGGAGGTTGCAGTGAGCTGAGATCACCCCACTGTACTCCAGCCTGGTGATAGAGTGAGACTCTGTCTCAAAATCAAACAAACAAACAAACAAACAAACCCACGAATTTTAATATAAGGAAAGGTGTTGATGGTATAATGTGAAAAAAGAGAAAGGTAACAACAGGTATGAATACTCTTAGTTTGGTTTTTTGGTGGCATGATGCTTTTGCTTTTTCTCCTCAGTTTTCCCTTCCTGAAGTCTTTCTAGCTCCTCTGTGAAGCAGTGCATGTACAAAGAGTAATCAGAAGGAAGTCCTTCTAATGGAACTCAGAGTGGGAAATGGAAAAAGGAGAGAGCCTTTAACGCATACTTACAAACGTCAAGTAAGAGTTATGCTAAGAAGTAGTCATGTTTGACACAGTAAAAGGTTTGTGTAGACATTGCACTTGTCTTTAATCAAAATTAGTGAGAATTACACATCTCTTTCCCTTGGGACATCTGACACTTGGATTCAGTTGCAGTGCTGAAGTGAAGGTCTGTAGTGGGGAAGGGCACATAAACCTAGGGAGCATCTCATATGGGTCTTGTGGAGATGCTTTTATAGTTTTGCCAGGGCTAGTGTTAGAAACTTGAATCTCAGTATATTGGAGGGTCCATCAAAGACTTATCTGGGGCGGGGGATGGGCATGGTGGTCCACACCTGTAGTCCCAGCTACCTGGGACTAAGGCTCAAGTGAAAGGATCACTTGAGGTCAGGAGTTTGAGGCCAGCCTGGGCAATATAATGAGACCCTAGCTCAAAAAAAAATTTATCTAGGGGTACTATAGTCCTCAAATGCCTCTTTGCTCTCACATTTGAAAACTTCCTCCCTGTGAGGGATGCTCATGTCTACTCGGAACTTTATGCAGATATGTGCTGGACTTTCTTAAGAATGCCAAAAAACTTCCAGAGACCTAAACTGATATTAAAACTGTTATCAAAGCATATTTTGCACATCATGTAATTCACCCTTTTCAAGTGATTTTTTTTAGTAAATTTACCAAGTTGTGCAACCATCACCATAAATTTGTTTTAGCACATTTTCATCATGCCAATCCCATCCCTCGTGCACATTTACTGCTGATTTCCATTATCCCCTGTCCCTAGCAACCACGAATCTACTTTCTATCTTTATAGCTTGCCTTTTGTGGGTGCTTCATATAAATAGAATCAGAGCACATGTAGCCTCTTCTGCCTGGCATCTTTCACTGAGTATAATGCTTTTGGGATTCATCCACATCACGGTGCATATCTGCAGTTTATTCTTTTATCTTGCCAAGTCATATTTCATTGTATAGCTATATAAGCGTGTTGACTCTTAAGTATGCATTGCGTGTATCGTTTCAATAATGGATACACACAAGAAGAAAACCAATCTGCTAAATGTTAGTGGCACCAAAAAATGTATTTCCAGGACAATCTTTCTAGTGAGAATAGAACATTCATGTTATAATACTATCTAATCCATTAGTAACCTGGACTTTATTTCTTTATTTTAAAAATAAATATTCATTGAGCTCATGCTAACTGCTGTGTTAGGTACTGGTGATGTCTGGACATGGATAAGACATAATTATTACCCTAAACAAACTCAGATTCTTATGGTAGATAGACACAGAGTATAAAGTGAAGAAATGAAGTGTTGGGTGTTAGTAGAATATCAAAGTAGCTGATATGGTTTGGCTGTGTCCCCACCCGTATCTTACCTTGAACTGTAATAATCCCACATGCCATGGGAGGTAATTGAATCATGGGAATGGGTCTTTCCCATGCTGTTCTCGTGACAGTGAATAAGTCTCAGGAGACTTGATGGTTTTATAAAGGGCAGTTCTCCTGCACATGGGCTCTTTGCCTCCTGCCATATAAGATGTCCCTTTGCTCTTCCTTCATCTTCCGCCATGATTGTGACGCCTCCCCAGCCAGGTGAAACTATGAGTCCATTAAACCTCTTCCTTTTTAAATTACAGTCTCAGTGTGTCTTGATTAGCAGCATGAGAATGGACAAATACAGTAGCAAGGCCTAAAATCCTAAATTGGAACACCTGTGCACATTTTAGGGTTTTTAAAAGTTCCTATTCTATGTTCATGGTGGGTAATTAATAACTTCAATGGGCAGGAAAACGAGTCATTTTTAGGGTCTTCCATTAAATTCTGTACTACTAACACGACTTTGATGACCTTGAATGAAGTCACAGAAAGACTTGCTCATCTACATACACATTACAGAAGGCATCTGTGCTAGGTACCTGCCTTTACTGACCCAATATTCATATCCCGCCTTTCCTGCTAACAACCCAAATTTGTTTGGGTAGTAGCAGAAGTCCTTTGGTTTCAGGGAGGAAGAGTCCACCCTTAATCCCTGGGAATTAATAATAATATTGAGCCACTTATTTCTCTTGGCCAGTCATTGATCTAAGGATGACTGTGTGATCCAGATCTGGCTGATAAGATGCAAAAGAGAGTCTGCTTAGTGACACTTTCTGGGAAAGTTCTTGCTTTTCTGAGACAAAGGGGACAGACCTAGCTGGCATGGAATTTGTCCCTTTGTCCTTTCCCTTCATTCTTGCCCAGAATGTGCATGTGATGTCTGTAGGTGCGGTAGGCATCTTGAGACTGAGGGACAAAAAGTGTGAGGATCAAAGCAAGCTTGCTAAGCTTAGTGAATCTGAAAAGACGAAAGGAAACATGGTCCCTGGTGGTGTCGCTGGCAGCATGAACCCAGAGCTGCCTACTCTCAAATTTCTTGTTATGTGAGAACAATTAAACTCGTGTGTTTAGGTTTTTGTGCACAAATTTTTCTGTAACTTGCTGCCAAAAGCATCCCTAACTGATACAGTATGCTTCTCAGATTTTCGAATGTTTGGAAACTGAGATGAAACGTAAATATATGTGTTGACAGAGTCGAAATTTTAAAAGTACATTCTTTGACTTATTTATCCACCAAATATTAAATACCTCGCAGGTACAAAATCTAGTGCTAGGTCTGAGCTGAAATGGTGTCACAAAAATAAAACACTAAAGGAAGTATACATTTAGGTTCAGCACAGTTAAGTGCTCAAGTGCAGGACTGAAGTAAACTTGCTTACTTGAATATCTAATAAAAATGTCCCCCCCCTAGTCCGGCACGGACAAAAACTGAGCACATTTACAGGCTCTGCTCTGAACCAAAGGAGGGAGATGTTATCATCCCCTTCAATACTCTGATTGTTAGGACACTTTTAAGGCAGTGTACTCAGTAGTGCTGGCCCACATATGTAGAAAGACATTGACAAAATGGACAATCTGGAATGGCTACGGTGATCTAATCTTTGGGGGGAAAATGGGTGTTGAGATATGTGTAGTCATATGTGATCTGTGTAATCGTATCTGATCCCTACCTCTGGGGGTTTGCAAGTCTTTGGATAGTCCGCTTAGCATAGCAGTGACCTCACATCATTGGAGGCAGCACTGAAATTGAAATGCTATTTATAAGGTTGTTGCACAAACTGTTACTGTCCTAAGAGGAAGACGATTTCCAAGTCTCCTTCCTGCCCAAACCTTTATAATGAAAGTACTAAATAATTAGCCAATCAATTAATTAATTCATTATTTATGCATTATTTACAATGTGAAACAATGTCTAACCAATTCTTTCTCAATTCTTATTCTTCTAGATGTCCCTGGGGTCTTTAAAACACTGTCAATGCTGCTCTTAGGCTTTGGGTCTGAATCCTTCTCCTTGGCTTTTTTTTTCCTACCTTTTTTTTCCCTTTCCTTCTATGTGACCATTCCCTTGGTTAATATAGAGAATTACTATTTTTTGTACTTTTATCGACGTATCACAGTTGTACATATTTTTGAGGTACATGTAATGTTTTGATACATGACTACAATGTATAATGACCAAATCAGGATAATTAAAATATCAAATCAATCACCTCAAACGTTTATCATTTCTTTGTGTTGAGAACATCCCAAATTTTCTCTTTAAAAATATACAATAAATTAGTGTAACTATGTTCACCCTGCTATGCTATTGAACACTAGAACTTACTCCTTCCGCCTAATTGTATGTTTATACCCATTAACCACCCTGTCTTCATCTTCCCTCCTCTATACTCTTTACAGTTTCTGGCAACCATCATTCTGTTCTCTATCTCCATGATATCAACTTTGTAAGCTCCCATATGTGAGTGAAAACATGTGATAATTGTTTTTCTGTACCTGGCTTATTTCACTTAACATAATGACCTGCAGTTCCATCCATGATGCTGTAAATGACAGGATTTCATTCTTTTTCATGGTTGAATAATATTCCATTATAGACATGTACCACATTTTCTTTATCCATGCATTCATTGATGGGCATTTTAGTTGATTCCATATCTTGGCTATCGTGGCTACTGCTGCGATAGACATGGGAATGGAGAAATTTCTTTGATGTACTGATTTTCTTTCTTTTGAATGTATACCCACCAGTGGGATTGCTGGCTAATACAGTGGTTTTGGTTTTAGTTCTTTGAGGAACTTCCCTACTGTTCCCCATAATAGCTGTACTACTTTACATCCCCACCAGCAGTGTCAGAGCATTCCCCATTCTTCACTTCCTCGCTGGCATTTGTTATTTTTTGTCTTTTTGACGACAGTCATTCTAACTGGGGTAAGATGTTCTCCCAGTGTGGTTTTTGATTTGCAGTTCCCTGATGATTAGTAGTGATGAGCATTTTTTCATATACCTGTAGGTCATTTACATGCCTTCTTTTGAGAAATGTCTGTTCAGATCTTTTGTTTATTTTTTAATAGGATCATTTGGTTTTTTGATTGTTTGTTTTTTGCTCTTGACTTGTTTGAGTTCCTTATATTTTCTAGTTATTTATCCTTGTTGAATGGACAGCTTGCAAATATTTTCTACCATTCTGTAGGCTGTCTCTTCACTTTTTAAAATGATTTCATTTGCTGTGCAGAAGCTTTTAGCTTGAGGTAATCCCATCTGCCTTTTTTAACTTTTGTTGCCTGAGCTTTTGAGGTCTTACCCAAAAACCCTCTGCCCAGATCAATGTCCTGAAGCATTTCCCTGACGTCTACCTCTAGCAGTTTCATAATTTTAGGTCTTACATTCGTATCTCTAGAATTATTTTAAGTTAGAGTATATTCCTTGATACAAAAAAGTGTCAAAGAGCCAGATTTCTTTTCTGCTTTGACATACACATTTGTGACCTTGAAAACCCTCCTTCTATCACCCTGCCTTTTTACACATTTAACACACCTTTTCACATCTTAGAATCATTCCCTCCTCCATGTGATTGCCAGGTGAGTCTTCTTAAGATACAGTTCCTATCATTTTATTTTCCTTCCCAGAAATCTTCAATGCTTTTCAATTGCTTACAAGAATAAGCTCAAACTTCCTTATCCTTGCATTTACAGAATCATCATGTCTCAGCTTCCTTTTCCTGCCTTATCTCAAACTATTCTCTTAAAAATTCCTACTCAGGTTAAATTGATCTTCCTGGGGTTTCTCAAGCACATTTCAATTTTTTCTTATCAAAAATGCTTAATATGTTTTCTGTCCCCATTTTTTAGTGCTTATTTCATTTTTTTCTTCTTATCCATGAATTTCATCAAAATTCTTGTTATTTTTTCACATGTGGCTCAAGAAACCCTTCCTTTGTAAAACTCTCTCTGCCCCCAGCCAGAAACTCTGGCTTTCAGAGTAGTCATTGGTTTATACTACTCTTGGACATACTTTATTTGTTGAATGGCCTGATTATTTACTTTTATAGTTGCTATTTATCTTTGTATACTTTCATGCTAAGTCTCCAAAACAAGAGATCAGGAACATATCTTAGACTTCTCCATACGTCTTTCAGTGTACAAAATGTCCCATGTTTAACAGAACTCAGTAAGTACATGTGGTTAAATTCTAGCGCCGGAAGGAGACTTGGAGGTCTGGGAGGCTGATGAGTTGAGTAGTTGCTTAATGGAGCCTGAACGAAGGGAATCTTAGACCTGTGAGCCTACCTGTGTCCTCTAAATAACAGATTTGACTAAATGGCTTTTACTAGTACCTCTCATTGAGTCTGATTTATAAAGAAAGATGTACAGCATGGATGAATAGTTTGAAGCAAAAACAAATCTAAAACATGGCTAAAATTAACCTGTGGAGAAATCTTTTTACAGTCTGGTGGTCTTGAAAACTCAGCTTCTGATTAATATTAATGTTCCTGATTTCATATTCGGTAGAAACCTAGGCTGGCGATTGGTCATGATTTCACTCACCACATGCAACACCACTACACGCCAGCAGGTGACGCTGCTTCCCTGCAGAATATTTTTCTGGTTGCTCAACGGCCTTTCCCATTCTCACAAGCTCTGCTCCTGCAAAGGCTTGACCCAGAAAAGCAATTTTAATCTTTTACTTTAGTAGAAATAGGAATCGCTTATATTTAGTATACATTCCTTGGTAACGATGCGTTTCAAAGAGCCAGTCTGGGTTTTTTTTTTTTTTTTTTTTTGGGGTTGTTTTTGGTGAGACAGGTGACTTGCTCTGTCACTCAGGCTGGAGTGCAGTGGTGTGATTGATCTTGGCTCACTTCAACCTCTGCTTCCCAGGCTCAAGTGATCCTCCTATCTCAGCCGGCTGAGTAGCTGGGACCACCGGCAT